>MU226887.1:0-28912 GCA_018584345.1 Thuja plicata | reverse complement strand
ATATATATATATGAGTATATATATATATATATATATATATACTACAATGTATATATATATATACTCAAATGTATACATATATATTCGAAAGCTCCATATCCATAGCTGCCATACCTGCAAATAAAAAAAAATGAAGAGGAAGAAAACTAGGGTTTGGGAGGGAGAGAAAACAAAAAAAAACAAATTTTGAATTAGGGTTAGGGATTTCAAAAGAGGGGGAAAAAAAGGAGGGAATTATATTTGAAAAACTTCATTTAAAGTAACCTTTATATTAAATGTTTTAATCCCCTAGTTAATATAAGTATAGAGTAAAGTGACTTAAGGAAAAGACTTCTAAATGATTAATGAGTCAAATTTAAAAGTGAAGATGTGCAAGGAATAAATATATTTATTATTGGTTAAGTATTTGTGGGAAAGTTAATAATGTAATTATATGCTTCTTATCAACCAACTATTTAATATTAGAAAACTTAATAGTTGATTTCCTTATGAACTTTTATTTTAGTAAATATTTACCAGTAGGAAAGAAATGATCATAACAGACAATTTATTAAACATCATTATTTATTTTCTAGGAGGTCACCTTACTATATAGTGAATCTAGAAATTTAAGGATTTATTTGATTAAATGTCTTATTGAACTATTGAAAAATTTAAAGTTCGTTCCTAATTAAATCAAGTCCTTGACTCGAATATCCAGTCTTAATGTTCAAGATTATATATTTCCTCATCCGGGCCAGTTTTATCCTAGCCCTTAATTAAACCCATAATTTAATAATTTATTTGAAAATTATTATTAGGGGGTAGGGGGTGAACCGAATTAAAGTTTTTAAATAAATCTTAGGGACTCTTAATATTATTTTTATGTGGTCAATATATGTGACGAGTATACTGACTATTATAAAAATAATAATATGGCAGTGCCCTACCCTAGAGAGTTAATTAAGCATAGAGTTCTTCATCTAAAAACTTACTAGGATTTTCGAATGACCCTAGTGATAGAGAACATGGAGTCTCTCTCTCTTTCTCTACATCATCAAACTCTATTAATAAAAATTAGTGAATGACATGCGTACTCCATATAACCTCACCTTGTTAAATCTTCGAGCATTATCCTAAAATTAATCCTAGTCAGAATTATGATTAACGTCACCTTGTGCAACTAGTCCTTTAGTAGACATTTAGGGTTAAGGGAGGTCGACACTTGTCATGATTCCCCTTACACCCTCTTGACATTAATATTATATTAAATTCACCTTTCAAAAAAAAAAGTTGTTGCATTTTTGGGCGCAAAATTTTGGGCATGACACTTGGTATCAGAGCCACGTTTCAAACACTGGAACCTTAAACCCACTATGTTTCTATAACTTTAAAATATTTATTTTAACATTTTCAAAAGATCAAACTTAGTAAGAAAATTTAAGCAACAACTTTCACCATATTCTTCAAAGTTATACCACCTTCCTATGTGTGTAGGATGCCTCCAGTAACGCGACAAGCTCACGCCTGTGGGTGAAACCGTAGACGTGGCCCTTCGGCATGAGTTCAGTTGGAACAAAATATAGCGGTAATGATGAGGAGCAGAGGCCTCCTCCTGAACAACCCCCAAACCCCAACCAGGAAATATTGAATGCACTTCAAAATCTAGTTGGGATTATTTTAGACAAGATACCATAGGATAATCAGCACACAGGACTCGGGGGTGTAGCGCGTGAGCGCAATAGGAGTCCCCCACCTAGGATTGAGAAGGACCAGGCTGACTATGAGGGTGAGTCAGTACATATGCCACCTCCAGAGGTAGTGTTATGCCCTGCATCCCCATCTCTACATTTTGTGTGCAAAATGTTGGGTCCCCCCTTTCTGTTTTTGCTTGCGGCTTTGCCTTATCTTTCTTTCCCTTTTTGTTTTCTTTCTCCGGGGATTTTCTTCCCTGGCATGGTATTTTGTTGGTTTTCTTTTTGTCTCCAGGACTCCAGTCCTGGAGGTTTCCCTTCGTTGGAAACTAGATTCCAGACTCTGAGATTACTCGCCATAATGTTCTTAAGAACATTATTGCGGGGAATCCCCAGGCCCGGAGTCTGGGGGTTTGCTTTTCTGGAGATTGCCAAAGGAGGAGGAGGGTTATCTTTTTACCGTAGGTATAAATAGGACTTATCTGTCACTTTCACATTTACCGTGATCAAAACTTCCAAGAACTTAGAGAGATTTCTAAGCGATTAACAGAGCAATTGCAGAGAGTTTATGTTAATCAACGCTTAACATTTTTGATCACTTTCAGGCAAGTGAAAGTGCTTCGTAGTGGTGAATCTGACCATTTGACAACTTGAGCTGTCATAGAGCTCCTGTGGTAAATCCTCCCTTTCTTCCACCTTCTGCGTTCTCAGGTTGGTGTTTCCGTTCTCCCGCTTCTCTGGTTTTCATCTGTTTCATTTTGTTTTGTTTGCCTCGTTTGTTTTGTTTTTGTCTTGTCTGGTGTTGCCACCCATTGGTGGGTCGGCCCTCTACCAGAGGGTTGTCCGCCCTCTGTGCAGAGGTGCTCCGTCTGTAAAATGTGTAGATAGCTGTATATATGTTTCTGCTGTGTCTAATTTTTCTGCAGGTGTCATTCTGCATTGTATATTTTATGTTTATACATGTATATTTATGTATAGTCTCTGTATATCTCTTCATTTCTTTGTATATATCCTTTGACTCCATGTATATCCTTCTAGGTGGCTTGACGAGCTGGTCGAGTCGCTTGTGTTTCTGGTTTTCTGCCTCCGAACTCGTTTCGAGGCAGAAAACCACCTATTTGAAACTCGGCTCTCAACCGGTTTCAAATAGGTAGTTTTCTCTCTCCTCCATGAAGTCTGTCAGAACTTAATTTATGCCCCATGTGCATAATCAATTCCTGCCAAGTGGCTTTCACTTTTCATGCATTCAGATAGTTGGCTTCGTCGTCATCGCCATAACTTGCATTTAATACCTACGCATGTGGCGCCCATGTGGGCTGATTGACTTGCCTTTTTACACGTCCTCACTAATGGTCATTTCTCTGGGTTTTAGGTCTCCTACCACCATCCATCCTGTGTCCTCACCCAATGTAATGAAAATCTCCAGACCCAGATGTTTAACAAAAAATGAGTTTGTGGTATGTTTTTCTTTTCAGTTATCTTTGCGTGAAACTAACTTTTCAAGAGAGCAAACATCACAGTAATAAGATCTCCGGACCCAGAATAATTATTTTGATAAATGTCTTCTGACGGTCGCTTTGTCTTGCAGGTTCCCAGAGTTCATCTTCCAAATATGTCTGAAGCATCTGCATTGTCTCCACCCGGAAGTCCAGAGCTGCCTTCCGCAGCAGAGACCAGGGCAGCAGTAAAATCCAAGATGGAAAAGGCCCTAGAAAAGCTGCCCCTCACTATGAAATTTGTACAGGAAAATGTCATCATGGGCTCAAAGATTGAGTCCAAGGTCAAGCTGATAACCGACACCATTGTCAGAACATGGGCAGAGATGCAGGCCTTGGTAAAAGTAATGCACATCCAGTGACAGGCTAGAGATCAACTAGCCATCAACGTCGGGAGCTCTGGAATCCTCTAGGCAGCCTGCTTCCCGTGCTTCGTGCAATCTCCGGAGCTTATCCTAACACTGGCAGCCAAATACAACTCTTCCATCCAAGTCGTTATGCTCGCGACCGCAGAGCCCATAGGATACCCCACTCCACTGGTGTCCCTCAACCTAGTCACATTCTGGGCAAGCCTGGGGATCCCACAATTTGATAGAGCCACGATGGTTACAAGGACCGATGCCCTGACCCAGTTTACACAACTAGAGGACGTTTCCCAGGTATATATGAATACCCACTGGCTTAAGGCCCTAAAAAGGGACCCAAAGAGAATGAAGATAGAGATTCCCCACTATGAATTCAAGGAAAGCATCCAAATGGGGATAATAGCATTAGCCCGGGTCTTTGGGCAGCCCTCCACCCAAGAGTTTGCCAAATGGATGTACTATTTTCTCCTCAGCATCTCTACCAAGGGATAATTCTTCGACTGGGCCGCAATAATCTCCAACCATGTCGACTCCTAGTTCTAGCAGTTGAATAGGAAGAAGAAGTTCTATATGTCTTCTTATATTTTTTGGGCCCTAGCCCAGCAAAGGCCCCATTCCAATGGCCTACTTACAGACGGCGTGCTCAGGATTGGCCCGGGACAAAAAGCACCGTGGGACCATTTCCCACAGGTTTAATGGGAGGCCAGCTTCCCCAGTTTCTGTCGGGTAAACGACGCGTTCATTTACTATCATTTACTTACCCCCACCCGGGACGTCAGATACCTCCTATCTTCTGAGGTGATGAACTTGGTCCATAGTTATGGACACTACTACAATCAATTCTAACAGTACACATACATTAGGGTCATCGGCTTCTCCGGGAAACCCTACTTGTTGCCCAAACACTGTGGGGACAAGATCGTGTTGTTGGAGTATTGCAGGCAGATGATGGAGGTGGATGCCCTCTTTGCCCTCAAAAATATCTCCAACATCTCATTCCTGATCACATGCAGGGATTATACCTGCAGTCTGGCCGCCACAAAGGAGGCAGACAATGAACTAAAAAGTTACAACCTGTAGGAGTTTTATCTGGCGCAGAAAAACTTTGATCTGCATGGCAGGATTGCAATGGCACTGCCCTGGGATTCAGAGCCCCATCATATACACATGGAGGACTTCTGGGTAGATTTCTAAGATGATGTGGAGGTGTGGAGTAGGAACTATGTCAGAATTATGGCCGGAACGATGCAGAAGCTGAGGCTCTAAAAATTTCCATGGGACTTCTCAGACGCCGCCCCCACTGAAGATCCCCAGTATAAGGAAAAGGGGATCGATAAAAAGGCTCTTTCACCAGTGAACTGGGATGCCCAGGAAGGGCCCACTATTGAAGACTTCACTCGAGAGGTGGTCGAGAGAAGCCATGCCTATTTTAAGAAGGTGTGCCCTAGGAGTACCCGCCGAGCAGCCCAGCCGGCGCCAAAGTTAACTCCGCCGCCGGTACCCAGATTGACTCCAGGGGCCAGGACTTCTTCATAGGCTGTAGATAAGGGAAAAAGGATAGACACGACCCCTCATGCGCAAGAAGTCCCCATCATAGAACAAATAAAACAATCGGTGGCAGCCTCCTAGAAAATGAGGGAGCAATTAATAATACGGCTGGCCACTCCACCACTCATGGCCGGACCGATTCGTCCCCCCTCCTCCCTGTCATTAGCTACCTTAATGGTGAAGGCAACAGGGGTAGATCCCCTGGAGGCAGTGGCAATAAGAGATGCGGGGCCGCCTCTGGTTACCAGGTGAAAGAAGAAGCTCATTAAAAAGACCAAGGCAGAGCCGGAGCCAGAGGCATCCCAACCCTAAGAAGTAGAGATCCTTTCTTCCAGTTCCCCAGAATCAGAGAAGGAAACAAAACCTACAAAGGTTCCAGCTAGTCCCCCTTCACAAGCAGAATTTGATGTATTTTCAACTGACGAGTTTGGGAATTTGTAGGGGGACAATACACAAACAGAGGAAGAAGTCTCGGGGGTGGAACAAGAAGGTGCAGAGCAAGATCTTGAACAGGAGCCTGCACAAGGACAAGAATAGAAAGAGGAAGAAAAGGAGCCAAAACCAGAGATTATCTCCGAGGCTCAAGCAGTGGAAGGTCTGAGAGTGGACCAACAAAAACAAGGGGACCAAATGGCATCCGCTAGGGGAACTAGACCTTCGGGAATAACCATAACCCTAGTTGCCACGTTCCAAGGGCCACTCCCAGGAGCGATCTTCAGAAAGGTGATCACGGTGGCCCAAACTCTAAATCTTGGCCCGACACCTCCCCTACTTCCAAAGGAGGTGCCAACTGAGGAGGAATCCCTAGCAGAAAAAGAGAAACAAGAGGAGCAGCTTGAAGAAGAAATCCCTGAGGAAGCCTACCAGAGTCCAGACCCAGTGATTGACATATAGCACAAGGCTGAGGAGATGGAGATTGAAGAGAATGTTGCTACAGAAGAAGTTGAGGCAGGGATAGGAATGGATGAGGTCCATGCCACTGAAGAGCAACAGTCGCAAAACACTGGGGAAGAATCAAGAGAACAAGTCCTGGTAGGAAGACCACCCCTACCACCTTAATGACTGATAGAGAGTATAAAAAGAAAAGCTCAGTCCACTCTAGTGACTCCTCTCTCCCTGGCCGAAATGATGGCCCAAGTTCAGGCCCCGCCAAAGGCCAAGAAATCCCAGACAGTTCATACTCTATGAACTAGGCCGGGCGGAGAAACAGTTGCCGTTGTGGCAACACCTCCCCCAGACGCCGATGAAGCAACCACAGACCCCGCAGACTACAATGTTACAGAGGTATCCCTAGGCAAGAGGGAAAAGCAAGGGGAGGTAGACTTGTTGAAGGAGGTAGCAAGGGCAGTAGAGGCCCGATAAGAGAAAGAGGCCCAGAGGCTCAAAGCTGAAAAGGAAAAGAATGCAAATCTTATGGGGTTGCTTACTGAGCTGGCCTGACCCATCAATGCTGCTCCTCTAGAGACCTCCACCTCAGAAGATCTACAGCAGAGTGACATAGACTCCCTACGAGTAATGAAAAAGAAAGCCCAAGCAGTGGACGAGTGGGTCACCCTGCAGATAGGAAACACCCAGCGTTTTTTGGTGTCCACCCTCCTAGATTTATACACAGCCCGGTAGGTTATTCATCAGGAAGAAAAACTTATTGAGCAGTGGGAGGGTGACGCCGAGAATTACCAAGCATGGAAGGTGGAACTTGAAGAGCTCCTTACCTTAGGAGAAGATATGATTTCTGAATCTGAAATTCTGGGTGAAGAATCATTTGATTTTGTAAGAACCCAGCACTCCAGACTTGACCTCACATTGGAGGTGACCAAGCAACTGGTAGGGTCCTTACAAGATAAGGTAAATGCGGTGAACTATTCTTCCAATTTATACAAGTCTTTTGTAATAAATACTTCTGGGGCTGATCCCCTTAGCACAGATACATGTACCCCTGAAGATTCAGTTTTGGGGAGTTTTGATGAAATAATGAAATCCCAGTATCAATCTCTAGAAGGGATAGATGGGGCCCAGATGGTGAAATTAACCTGCATGATACTTAGTGGTCATGACACAGCGAGAATGGAAGATGAATTCAAAGAGAATGTTCTAGACCTGGGGGAACAAGTTGAAGTGGCCAAGCAAAGAAGGGCCAGCTTAAAAGAGATAGACGAGGATGGAATTTCCTGCCTCCTCCAGGCCTTCAACGATAATAAGAAACCTTGAGCTTTCTCCGAGGGCAGGGGAGAACTCAAGCGTTGGGCATTATTTATTCTTTGGGGACATAAGTTCTCAGATCCTGGAGTCCCAGATCTAAAATTTTGTATTTTTTTAAGTGATCCATGTCCCAGTCCCCGAGGCCGACCGGTCACTTTCAGAAGTGGTTAATAAAGGTTGTCAAAGGGTAGTTGGATACATCAAGAGGGCATCAACCTAGCAGTTGGGATTCTAATAGGATGGTCTTCTTGAGGCATCGTTCAGAGGTATATCTGGCGCATTGAAGACAGGGTGCCGCATTTCCTATTTATGAGGCATGTAGCCTCAATCTCCGGGGGACCTACTTCTTCTCTCTTTTCTGGCTCTCTTCTCGAGGTTGATTCTTTTGATGTATATTCTTGTCTTATTCTTCTGACATGGTAGACCTATTCCATCTTCAGGTCTTTTGTAGGGTGGCACAGGTAGTACTAGCCCCCAGATATTGTATTTTATTTAAACATGATGTAAAATAGGGTTAGGGTTAGAAGAGAATTGTATAAATAGCCAGACCGTCCCATTTCCAAGGGTCGGAAAAATTGATGATTTTGTTGTCTATAGTAATAGAAAGGCAATTTCTCACCTTAAGTTGTAGAGCTCAATGCTTCATTGGTCTGATTTTATATAGTCAAATGCTCCCCTGGAGCCACCATTGTATCACGCACCAATGCTTGCTGGAAGGAACATTAATAAAGAAGGAAGAATTCTTGGAAATGATGTTGTTGGCATTCCTTCTTCTGAGTTAATGGTATTTCATGTTTCAATGTCCTTTATGTCTTCTACTCTGATATGTTAAAAGTAGATTAACACCCTCTTTGCTCCCACTATTGATAAAATGTTAGCTGATGGTTATGCATTTCTTCGGTATTTAGTGTAGTCCATCAGATTTTTATTGATGTTCCAGACGTTTGAGCATGACTGTAGTTAGATGAAATATTTCTAACCCTGCAAGATCTTTTTTTTTTTATTTGCTAAGTGTAGAATACTAGGGGAAACCTTACTGTATTGAATCTCTGAAGGTATTGAGTTGAAGAAACCAGCTATCCCCCTCAAAAATAGTCACCTCTCCCAACCAAGCCCCGCACCGTCATGACCCGACACCCAGGTGCTTGAAGGCCTGGGGAACATAATTTCCCTAGACAACCTTTGCAGGTGGAGTTGGCTGGTATCCCCGGAACCCGGTGACAACTTATGACTATTGACGAACCCGGTCAAGAAAACCCCGTCAACAAAAACTGGCGCTAGAAGGAGGGCATGAACTCATCCCCTTCCCAAGATTCTGATTTTACACCTCCTGAGGGTTCTCTAAGTCATATTTTTAAGAGGAAATCCTTTAGCAAGATTGGATCTTTCTCCCTAGTGAAATTTGAAAGAGTCCTTAGGTCTGCCACGAATCCCAAAAATCTTGTCGAACTCTAGCCTCCCGTTCGAAAGAAGCGGACCTCAAAAATCATACCAGCCACTATTTTCTGGGGATCTACCATACCTCAAAATACCTAAACTACCCAGACAATCCCGGGGACCAATACCCATACTACCCAACATATAGTTCCCCCAATGGCGGCGTACTTTGGAAACAATGGGTCCCCAATGGAAACTTTTTCGGGTGCAATCAACGACTTACCCTCTCACCCGGAGAAGATTTGCCCATGATATGAGCACTTGGGCTCACGAACCATGGAAGAACACTTACAAACATACAAAGATGCCATGATCCAACACCGGATTTAACATGAAGATGTTGTGACTTGTATGTTTCCCTTGTCTCTAGGGCAAGGTGAGTTGAACTGGTACCTTATCCTTCCTGCAAACTCCATAAATAGTTGGCAGGACATGGAGGATGCCTTCCTGGCTGCCTTTCGCATGCACATGGACCCAGCCTAGTCCCATAGCCAGTTCATCTCCATCAGGAAGGAACCCAATGAGCCTCTTGCAGCATTCAACCATAGGTTCCAGCGTGCCCTAAAGCAGTGCACAGGCCCTTTTATTCCATCCCCAGAAGTAACCATATAGACCTATCTGAATGCGATGGACCCTTTTTTTCCACTCTCCTTTAGAGAACGACCGCCGCGGGCAACCAGAACACCTTGGAAAAAGTCTATAACCTATCCCTAGAGTTGTCCCGTGGTCTCAAAAAAATCCCCAGGTGGGATTGGACAGAGTACGCCCTTCAACATGATCCCTGGCAGAACTGCATACACTGAGGGATACAACCCCACTCTGGCAATGGGTGCCCTGTCGATGGCGATGAATCCTCCGCCACCCCTGATAGACCAACAAGCATGATACATTTACCCATCGCAGACCCAGGTGATACCAGGTCTAGAAGCTTTCCCTTGGAATCAGCCGTAGCAGACACAACAGTCTCAGACACAACCATCCAGAGTGCCCTTCTTTGAGTCATCTGCGACTGGAGGATTGCCACCCTTGACTCTAGCTAATACTACTGCCTTCCCAGGAAGCCAACAACAACAACAGCCATCAGATTGTGACGCCAACACTCAGTTGACCGCCAAGGTTGAATCCCTCTAGAAAATATTGTCTACCTTAACTGTGGACATGGGCCAACTGAAGGTGGGGTCCTACGTGCCCTAGAATTCAAATTTCCAGAGGGGAAAGATTTTCTCCGGCCAACGAAACAACAATGCCAGAGGAAGAAACTTCAACAGCGGGTCTAGGCCCAATCAACAATAATGGGGTAATAATGCGAATACCAGAGGTCCTCCTTCGAACCAAAATGCCAACCAAAATGGTGCTGGACCATCACATTTTACACCAGTCACAGACTTTCAGCCCATGACTAATTGGTGTAGATTGCATGATACAGGTTCGCACAATGAGGTGAATTGTGCCACTTTGGAGAAGGTCATCATGATCTCCCAGCTGGACAGGCAGAAATCGCATGATACCACCCCTCTAGAACCCCCTATCCAAGAGCCAACCTACAGTTCCTTCACCTGTGATACCATCTTCTTCAGAACTTCTGGGGAGGATGAAGAAGAATCTGAATTACAGGGATTCTTTGATGAATCTATCCCGCCCTTTGAGGCCAACACCTTTACTAACCCACGGACTCCATATCACACTCAGAGTCAGGTTGGCAAAGGACCAACTTACACGCCCATGCCCCCTATCAAAGATACTCCTCTCTAGAATAACACGACTGACCGACCCGCTACTTCAAAAGGTCCCAACTCTAACCAAGAAAAAGATCTCGCTGGGGAGAATCACCAATTCCTGGGGGGAAGATTCGATATTATGAAGGCGTTAGAATAGACCACCACCTCCATGACCTTGATGGAGGTTTTGCTAAACTATCCCAAGTAGAAGTAGTCTCTTCTGAAGCTCTTGGGAAACCTGGAAGCCATCAGCCGCCTGCCCAAGACTGTCTCATTCGAAGATGCTAACGCGGCCATCTTCTGGGGAAATAATGAGGATCCTCCCTTCTTACTAGGCCTGAATATCTATGGAAAAAATATACACAACTGCTTAGTAGACTCTGAAGCTTCGGGTAACATCATGCCCTTGTCTATTTGTCAGAAGCTCAGATTCCACCCCACCCCATCTAATGGTGCAGTTATCCAACTAGATAAGACTGCTGTAAAAATGGTGGGGGAATTGAAGAACATTCAGATACAGCTTATCCAAGACCCCAGGATAGCTAGCATCATTGACATCCAAGTGGTGGACATCCCAGAGACCTATGAGATGTTACTCAGTCGGAATTGGTCTAAATCCCTAAACGGATACTTTTCGACCGACTTCACCCACTTATGGCTTTCGTGGGAAGGAGAATCAAATAAGATCTGGGTCAAAAGTGAACCCCTGATGAAACAGGCCCTTACTGAAGTTGGGAGGGTCAATGAGGTCTTTTTCTCTGAGACTTCCCTGGGGGTGTACAGACCTTTTGAAGTCTTAACATTCGATTTCATCCCCGAAGAAGATCCCGCCGTACTACAGAGAGCCTGAGACGTAGAAGAAAAGATGAGAACTGAGGTAGACTCTCAAGGCCCTACAGCAACCCTTGCCACACTCCTGTCCAGCACTTGGTGCTGAGTACACTACCAGAAACATTCAGAACTTGAGTGTGGACCATGTCTATCAATCGCTAACTGGCACCTTGATACCTTCCGGAAGGGACATGTAACTGATTCCCTGGGACCCAGTGTCCCTGCAAGACGCGCTCCTTTGATGCCATCCCCCCAGGAATCCCAAATGAAAACACCTCCGGAGGTAAATTCTACTTTCACACTGGTGGTCCAGGAGAAAACCCTTAAGTCTCCCAATAACAGTCCAAAGACTGCTCCCCCTCCCCAACCCCAGACTACAAACAACGACTTATGGACCCTCAAGTTCGATGGGTCCTGATCCAAACAAGGCTGTGGGGCTGGGGTAGAACTAATCAATCTGCGAGGGAAGTCCTTCCTTGCATCCTACAGACTGTAGTTTAACTGTACGAACAATGTCATAGAGTACGAGGCTTTAGTCCTTGGACTCTTATTTGCGTTAAGGAAAGGTATCACCTGCTTCCAGGCTCTGGGTGATTAAGAGTTGATTGTTAAACAAGTTCGGAGTCAATACACATGTCACAATAAAAGGTTGGTCGCATACCGCAACCGGGCTTGGAGCCTTATCAAATATTTCGATGCCTTCGGCATTGACCTCATTCCTCGGCGATGGAACTATGTCCCGGATGCCCTTGCCATTTTTGCCAGCACACTTGAGCCAATGGCCGGCTTGAAACTCTAGAGATTTTTAGTTGAGATGGTCCCTACCCCATCCATTCCAGATAATATCACCCACTTTCAGGTTTTCGAGGATGATCAACACATCCTGGCCTTCATGAGGAATGTTGGTGTCTTTGAAGACCAGATAGTGGAGGAACGAGACCATGATGATACTGGGCAGGGTGATGAAGATGATGGGATCATGGACTTACCTAGTAACACCATCCCAAAGGGGATGGTTGCACTAGAACAAATCTTCGAATCAGACCCTCAGGCTTGTGAGAAGATGCCATCCTCCTCCGAGGGAGGAAAGTTTGAAAAGGTTAACATCGGCCAGCCCGGTGAAGAAAAGATTGTTCATATTGGTACCTCCTGTTCCCCTGAGGAAAAGGAGAAGATTCTTGTGGTTCTCTGAGAATACATCGATATAATTGCTTCGGGTTATGAAGACTTGAAAATGTATGACACATCCATCATGACCCATACTATTCCCCTAAAACCTGATGCTAAGCCCTTTCGGCAGAAGCAAAGACCGTTCAACCCCTTGATAGAACCTCTGATTCGTCAGGAGGTAGAAAAACTACTGTCAGCCTGGATAATCTTCCCAATCTGGCATACTACCTTGGTTTCCAACTTGGTCCCTGTAAGGAAAAAGAATGGCGAGATCTGCCTCTGTGTAGATTTCAGAAACTTAAACAAGGCATCTAAGAATGACAATCACCCTCTCCCTTCGTTGGATGAGGTGTTGCAGATAGTAAATGGATCTCAGATGATGTCCTTCTTGGATGGATATTCGGGATACAACTAGGTCATGGTCAAGTATGAAGACAGAGAGAAAATAGCATTTACCACCAAGTGGGGAACGTTCGCGTATAGGAGAATGCCCTTTGGTCTGATCAATGTGGGGGCTACATTTCAGAAGGCCATGGACATTGCATTCAAGGGCCTTGTGAATCGATGCATAATCATCTACATGGATGATTTAACCATCTTTTCTTGGGACAGGCGTGATCATCCCGCCCATCTCGCTCAGATCTGTGAGAGATGCCGTCGGTATGGAATATCCCTCAACCCCAAGAAGTGCATATTTAGGGTCATCAAGGGGAAGTTTCTCGGGCATATCATCTCTGGGAAGGGTATATCCATCAACCTTGACAGAGTCAAAGCGTTGCTAAATTTACAAATGCCTGGCAGCAAGAAACAGATGCAATCCTTCTTTAGAAAGATCAACTTTGTACGGTGGTTCATCATGGGATTCGCAAAAATAGTTAAACCACTCAATGAGATGATGAAGAAGGATACCAAGACTGAGTGGAGTCCTAAAGCGAAACGGGCGTTCACCCAGATTAAACAGAAAATAACGGAAGCACCTGTCCTGGCTAGTCCGGACTATTCCCTTCCATTTTACATTTACTCTTTTGCTTCGCCGCATTCTACCGCGGCAGTGTTGACCCAAAAGGTTGAAGGGGAAGAGAGCCCAATAGCTTTCATGAGCTCCCCTTTCAAGAATGCCGAGGTCCGATATTCATCGCTAGAAAAATAGGCCTTTTCTCTATTTCACACCGTGAAGAAATTCTGGCATTATATTCTCTGGAGCAAGGTACATGCTATTATTCTAGACCAGGCTGTCAAGTCTCTGCTGATGTAGAGTGAATTGGGAAAAATATGGGGGAAATAGATGGCCATCCTCCAGGAGTATGACTTAGAAATGTAGCCCATGAAGATAATCTAGGGCCAGAGACTAAGTCGGGCAATGGCGGAAGAAACTCCCCGCATAGAATGCCAAACTTACACAGTGGAGTCCATCACCCAAGACCCGTGGTATACCGATCTGGTATACTTGTTACTAAATAATAAATGCCCAAAGGGATTACCTCCCCACAAACGCCGTGCCCTACGGATGAAAAGCGCTCGCTTCATGATCAAAAACTCTGTGCTCTACCACCAAAACTATGAAGGAGTGTACCTCTGGTGCATCAACAGAGACCAAGCTGTGAGAGTGATTAATGAATTCCACAGATAGTTTTGAACCGGACATGGCTCAGCCGATGCCACTGCCCATCAGATCCTTCGGGCTGGATACTATTGGCCCTGTATATTCAAGGACATTTACACTCATGTAAGGAAATGCCATACTTGCCAAACCGTAGCGCATCATGAGCGTAACCCAACTATGCCTTTACAACCAGTCTATGAGACTAGACCCTTTGCCCAGTGGGCATTTAACTTCATCGAGGAAATCAACCCCAACTTGTCTATGAATCACCGATACATTCTAACTGCTACTAATTACTGCACTCGGTGGTCTGAGTCTATACCTTGCAAAAACAACACGGCAGACATAGTCATCAAATTATTGGAAGAAAACATCGTCACATGGTTCAGGATGCCCTTTGCTTTGGTATGTGACAATGGTCCAGCATTTTCTTTGGCACAGTTACTTGAATGGACCTACAATCGGGGGATCACTCTGAAGTTCTCTAGCAACTATTATCCCCAGGGAAATGGTGTTGCTGAATCGATGAACAAAAATCTGCTTGAAGTGATCAAACACCTTTTAGAACAGAATCCCCAGGATTGGCATCAAAAGTTGAAATTTGCCCTCTGGGCAGATCACATTCATGTGAAGGCCGCCCTGATAACATACCCATTCCATCTGGTTTATGGTCAGAATCCTGTATTCCCAGTCAACTTACAGATCTCAGTTTTACAGTTTATGCAGGAATTTAACAATAGGAACAACATCGTGGAGGTTTGAATCTTGAATCTGGTGCAGATGGAAGAATAGAGAGACGCAGCCCTTGAGCATTTTACATGTCATCAAGCAGTGGTAAAATGATGGTTTGACAGAAGAGCCCAATATAAATCTTTTCAGATCTCAGATCTGGTCCTATTGTGGGACAAGGCCCGGGAGAAGAAGGGAAAGCATACCAAGTTCCAAAGGCTCTGGCTCGGACCATATCTGATCTCAGAAATCTGCGGGGCAAATACTTACCGCATTAACACCCTGACCGGAGATCCTGTCGCATTGCCCGTTAATGGATAGTTTCTCAAACACTACTTCGAGTAGGGTAAGTTTGTTCAAAGTTGTATTATGTGTAAAGTCTCCCGCTTGTAAATATTTCCTCCGGGTGCCTCGTGCGAGATACCCTACCTTGTAAATAGCCTTGTCGACTACCCTCCAGGGCAGTCCTCTTTTGTTGTTTTTGTTTTTGTTTTCATTTTTTTTTTTTTTTTTTGGGTCCCGCCNTTTTTGTTTTTGTTTTCATTTTTTTTTTTTTTTTTTGGGTCCCGACGTTTTGTTCTACCTTGCAGGAATTGGAATGCCTCGCATAGCTTTGGCTTCCAGTGCGATGTCTACGACATGGTGAACTTTAGGCTCTGTCTTTAGCACAGTGGAATTGGCCCGGTCTTCAGGGTTGTTTTATGGGTTATGGAACATTTTGAGCAATCTCCATTGGGTGTTATCTCTGGGAATTTGGCAATCAGTGAATAAAAATAATACAAGGAACAAGTAATCGGACATGCTAAGGGTAGATCGGTTACACTAATTGGTTGACCCAGGTCTAAAACTTTAAGGATTTATTCCCGGGTCCAGAGCCTTGCCCCCTCTTTGAACATCTAAGCATAGGTGGATAGGTGAAAGAAGTACCACCATTAAAATTAGCTAATCTTAAGCGTAATGGTGAAAGAAGTACCGCCTTCCCCACCCAGAAATAAACAAAATAACAAAAGAGGAAAAGCGGGATGAAACTCTGGTCTCCGGGGGGAAACGAACAAATTGATGACTGGTTCAATGTAATTAGTGCCTCTTCTCTATTCCTCCCAGAGGTCAGTGGCTTTATTTCTTTCCAAATCACATATGACACCACCGATGAAGGACTATGGACTGACTCCTGCGTGGTTGGATTCTCTCAGATATGTTTCTCTTTGCCTGTCAAACACTTTGAGAAGTGGCTTGTTCTAATTTTTCTAACCAGAGATTCTATAGTTTTCAAATGTGCTAAGGCATTTTTCCCAGATAGTTACCATTTGTTATGTCCTGCATCCCCATCCCTACATTTTGTGTGCAAAATGTTGGGTCCCCCCTTTTTGTTTTTGTTTGCGGCTTTGCCTTGTCTTTCTTTCCCTTTTTGTTTTCTTTCTCCGGGGTTTTTCTTCTCCGGCATGGTGTTTTGTTGGTTTTCTTTTCATCTCTGGGACTCTGATCCTGGAGGTTTCCCTTCGTTGGAAACTGGATTCCAGACTCTGGGATTACTCGCCATAATGTTCTTAAGAATATTATTGCGGGGAATCCTCGGGCCCGGAGTTCGGGGG
The DNA here is from genome assembly GCA_018584345.1 of Thuja plicata. Classification (NCBI taxonomy): domain Eukaryota; kingdom Viridiplantae; phylum Streptophyta; class Pinopsida; order Cupressales; family Cupressaceae; genus Thuja; species Thuja plicata. The sequence goes on along the minus strand of MU226887.1, from coordinate 12,551 downwards.
TTTGCTTGTTCGGAGATTGCCGAAGGAGGAGGAGGGTTATCTTTTTACCGCAGGTATAAATAGGACTTATCTATCACTTTCAAATTTACCGCGATCAAAACTTCCAAGCACTTAGAGCAATTTCAAAGTGATTAAAAGAGCATTTGCAGAGAGTTTATGATAATCAATGCTTAACATTTCTGATCACTTTCAGGCAAGTGCAAGTGTTTCATGGTGGTGACTCTAACTTTTTGAAAACTCAAGATGTCACAGAGCTCCTATGGTAAATCCTCCCTTTCTTCCACCTTCTACGTTCTCAGGTTGGTGTTTCTGTTCTCTCACTTCTCTGGTTTTCCTCCATTTCATTTTGTTTTGTTTGCCTCATTTGTTTTGTTTTTGTCTTGTCTGGTTTGTTATTTTCTGGTTTTTCCACCCGTTGGTAGGTCGGCCCTCTGCCAAAGGGTTGTCCGCCCTCTGTGCAGAGGTGCTCTGTCTGTAAAATGTGTAGATAGTTGTATATATGTTTCTGCCATGTCTGGTTTTCCCGTGGGCATCGTTCCGCGTTGTATATTTTATGTTTATACATGTATATTTATGTATAGTCTCTGTATATCTCTCCGTGCCTTTGTATATAAACTTCAGCTCCATTTATATCCTTCCAGATGGCTTGACGAGCTGGTCGAGTCGCTTGTGTTTCTATTTTTTTGCCTCCGAACTAGTTTCAAGGTAGAAAACCACCTATTTAAAACTCGGCTCTCGGTCAGTTTCAAACAGGTGGTTTTCTCTCTCCTCCATGAAGTCTATTAGAACTTCATTTATGCCCCATGCACACAATCAATTCCAGCCAAGTGGCTTTCACTTTTCACATGTTCAGACAGTTGGCTCCGCCGTCATTGCCATAACTTTCATTTAATACCTACGCACGTGGCGCCCACGTGGGCTGATTGACTTGCCTTTTTACACGTCCTCACTAATGGTCATTTCTCTAGGTTTTGGGTCTCCTACCACCGACCATCCTGTGTCCTCACCCAGTGTGATGAAAATATCCAGACCCAGATGTTTAACAAAAAATGATTTTGTGGTATGTTTTGCTTTTCGGTTATCTTTGCGTGAAACTAACTTTTCAGGAGAGCAAACATCGCGGTGGTAAGATCTCCGGACCCAGAATAATTATTTTGATAAATGTGTTCTGACGGTCACTTTGTCTCACAGGTTCCCAAAGTTCATCTTCCAAATATGTCTGAAGCATCTGCATCGTCTCCACCCGGAAGTCTAGAGCTGCCTTCCGCAGCAGAGACCAGGGCAGCAGTAAAATCCAAGATGGAGAAGGCCCTAGAAAATCTGCCCCTCACCATGAAATTTATATAGGAATATTTCATCGTGGGCTCAAATATTGAGTCCAAGGTCAAGCTAATAACTGACACCAATGTCAAAACATGGGCAGAGATGCAGGCCTTGGTAAAAGTAATGCACATCCAGCGACAGGCTGGAGATCAACTAGCCATCAACATCGAGAGCTTTGGAATCCTCCGGGCAGCCTACTTCCCATGCTCCGTGCAATCTCCAGAGCTTATCCTAACACTGGCATCCAACTACAACTCTTCCATCTGGGCCATTATCCTCGCGGCCACAGAGCCCACATGATACCCCACTCCACTAGTGTCCCTCGACCCAGTCACATTCTAGGAAAGTCTAGGGATCCCACAATTTGATAGAGCCATGGTGGTTACAAGGACCAATGCCCTAATCGAGTTTACACAATTGGAGGACGCTGCCCAGGTATATATGAATACCCACTGGCTTAAGGCCCCAAAGAGGGACCCAAAGAGAATGAAGATAGAGATTCCCCGCTCTGAATTCAAGGAAAGCATCCAAATGGGGATAATAGCATTAGCCCGGGTCTTTGGGAAGCCCTCCACCCAAGAGTTTTCCAAATGGATATACTATTTTCTCCTCAGCATCTCTACCAAGGGAGAATTCTTTGACTGGGCCGCAATAATCTCCAACCATGTCAACTCCCAGTTCCAGCAGTTGAACAGGAAGAAGAAGTTCTATATGTCTTCTTATGTTTTCTGGGCCCTAGCCCAGCAGAGGCCCCATTCCCATGGCCTACTTATAGATGGCGTGCTCAGGATTGACCTGGGACAAAAAGCACCGTGGGACCATTTCCCACAGGTTCAATGGGAGGCTAGCTTCCCTAGTTTCTACCAGCAAACGACGCGTTCGTTTACTATCATTTACTTACCCCCACCTGGGATGCCGAATACCGCCTGTCTTCTGAGGTGATGAACTTGGTCCATAGTTATGGACACTACTACATTCAATTCCAATAGCACACATACATTAGGGTCACCATCTTCTCTGGGAAACCCTACTTGTTTCCCAAACACTGTGGGGACAAGATCGTGCTGTTGGAGTATTGCAGGTAGATGATGAAGGTGCATGCCCTTTTTCCCTCAAAAAGATCTCTAACATCCCATTCCCAATCACATGCGGGGATTATACCTGCAGTTTGGCCGCCGCAAAGGAGGCAGACAATGAACTAAAAAGTTACAACCTGCAGGAGTTTTATCTAGCGTGGAAAAACTTTGATCCGCATAGAAGGATAGCAACGGCACTGCCCTGGGCTTCAGAGCCCCATCGTATACATATGGAGGACTTCTAGGTAGATTGCCAAGATGATGTGGAGGTGCGAAGAAGGCACTACATCAGAATGATAGCCAGAATGATGCAGAAGCTGAAGCTCCAGAAATTCCCACTTAGACGCTGCCCCCACTGAAGATCCCCAGTATAAGGAAAAGGGGATCGATAAAAAGGCTCTTTCACCAGTGAATTAGGATGCCCAAAAAGGGTCCACTATTGAAGACTTCACTCGAGAGGTGGTCGAGAGAAGCCACGCCTATTTTAAGAAGGTGTGCCCTAGGAGTACCCGTCGAGCAGCCCAGCCAGCGCCAAAGTTAACTCCGCCGCCGGTACCCAGATTGACTCCGGGGGCCAGGACTTCTTTGCAGGGTGCAGATAAGGGAAAAAGGATAGACACGACCCCTCCTATGCAAGAAATCCCCATCAAAAAACAAATAAAACAATCGGTGGCAACCTCCCAGCAAATGAGGGAGCAATTAATAACACGGCTGGCCACTCGACCACTCATGGCCGGACCGCTTCGTCCCCCCTCCTCCCCGTCATTGGCTACCTTAATGGTGAAGGCAACAGGGGTAGATCCCCTGGAGGTGGTGGCAATAAGAGATGCGGGGCCACCTCTGGTTACCTGGAGAAAGAAGAAGCTCATCAAAAAGACCAAGGCAGAGCTGGAGCCAGAGGCATCCCGACCCCAAGAAGTAGAGATCCTTTCTTCCAGTTCCCTGGAACCGGAGAAGGAAATAGAACCTACAAAGGTTCCAGCCAGTCCCCCTCTGCAAGAAAAATTTGATGTATTTGCAACTGACGAGTTCGGAAATTTGCAGGGGGACAATACACAAATAGAGGCAGAAGTCTCAGGGGCAGAACAAGAAGGTGCAGAGCAAGATCTTGAACAGGAGCCTGCACAAGGACAAGAATAGCAGGAGGAAGAAAAGGAGCCAGAATTGGAGATTATCTCTGAGGCTCAAGTAGTGCAAGGTCCGGGAGTGGACAAACAAAAATAAGGGGAACAAATGGCATCTGCTGGGGGAACCGGACCTTCAGGAATAACCATAACCCCAGCCGCCACGTTCCAAGGGCCACTCTCGGGAACAATCTTTGGACAGGTGAGCACGGTGACCCAAACTCTAAATCTTGGCCTGACACCTCCCCTACTGCCAAAGGAGGTGCCAACTGAGGAGGAAGCCCCAGCAGAAAAAGAGCAACAAGAGGGGTAGCTTGAAGAAGAAATCTCCGAGGAAGCCTACTAGAGTCTAGACCTAGTGATTGACATACAGGACAAGGCTGAGGAGATGGAGATTGAAGAGAATGTTGCTACAAAAGAATTTGAGGCAGGGAGAGGAACGGATGAGGTCCACGCCACTGAAGAGAAACAGCCGCAGAACACTGGGGAAGAATCAAGTGAACAAGTCCTGGCAGGAAGACCACCCCTACCACCTCAATGGTTGATAGAGAGTAGAAAAAGAAAAGCTCAGTCCACTCCAGTGACTCCTCTCTCCCTAACCGAAATGATGGCCCATGTTCAGGCCCCACCAAAGGCCAAGAAAGCCTGGACAGTTCATACTCTATGAACTGGGCCGATCGGAGAAACAGTTTCCGTTGTGGCAACAGCTCCCCCAGACGCCGATAAAGCAACCGTGAACCCCGCAGACTACAATGTTGTAGAGGTATCCCTAGGAAAGAGGGCAAAGCAAGGGGAGGTAGACTTGTTGAAGGAGGCAGCAAGGGCAGTAGAGGACCGATATGAGAAAGAGGCCCAGAGGCTCAAAGCTGAAAAGGAAAAGAATGCAAATCTTATGGGGTTGCTTACTGAGCTGGCCTGACCCATCAATGCTGCTCCTCCAGAGACCTCCACCTCAGAAGATCTACCACAGAGTGACATAGACTCCCTGCTAGTAATGAAAAAGAAAGCCCAAGTAGTGGACGAGTGGGTCACCCTGCAGATAGGAAACACCCAGTGTTTCCTGGTGTCCACCCTCCCAGATTTATACATGGCCTGACAGGTTATTCATCAGGCGGAAACGCTTATTGAGAAGTGGGAGGGTTACACCGAGAATTACCAAGCATGGAAGGTGGAGCTTGAAGATCTCCTTACCTTAGGAGAAGATATGATTTTTGAATTCAGAATTCTGGGTGAAGAATCATTTGATTTTGTAAGAACCCAGCACTCCAGACTTGACCTCACATTAGAGGTGACCAAGCAACTGGTAGGGTCCTTACAAGATAAGGTAAATGCGGTGAAGTATTCTTCCAATTTATACAAGTCTTTTGTAATAAAGACTTCTGGGGCTGATCCCCTTAGCACAGATACATGTACCCCCAAAGATTCAGTTTTGGGGAGTTTTGATGAAATAATGAAATCTCGGTATCAATCTTCAGAAGGGATAGATGGGGCCCAGATGGTGAAATTAACCTGCATGATACTTAGTGGTCATGACACGGCGAGAATGGTAGATGAATTCAAAGAGAATATTTCGGACCTGGGGGAACAAGTTGAAGTGGCCAAGCACAGAAGGGCCAGCTTAAAAGAGATAGACGAGGATGGCATTTCCTGCCTCCTCCAGGCCTTCAACAATAATAAGCAACCTTGAGCTTTCTCTGGGGGCCGGGGAGAACTCAAGCATTGGGCATTCTTTATTCTTTGGGGACATAAGTTTCCAGATCCCGGAGTCTCAGATCTAAAATTTTGTATTCTTTAAAGTGATCCATGTCCCGGTCCCCGAGGCCAACCGGTCACTTTCAGAAGCGATTAATAAAGGTTGTTAGAGGGTAGTTGGATACATCAAGAGGGCATCAACCCAGCAGTTGGGCTTCTAATAGGAAGGTCTTCTTGAGGCACCGTTCAGTGGTACATCTGGCACATTGGAGACAGGGCACCGCATTTCCTATTTATGAGGCATGTAGCCTCGATCCCCGGGGGACCTACTTCTTCTCTCTTTTCTGGATCTTTTCTCGAGGCTGATTCTTTCGATGTATATTCTTTTCTTATTCTTCTGACATGGCAGACATATTCTGTCTCTAGGTCTTTTGTAGGGTGGCGCAGGTAGTACCGACCCCCAGATATTATATTTTATTGAAACATGATGTAAAATAGGGTTAGGGTTAGAAAAGAATTGTATAAATAGCCAGACTGTCTCATTTCCAAGGGTTGGAAAAATTGATGATTTTGTTGTCCATAGTAATAGAAAGGTGATTTCTCACCTTAAGTTGCAGAGCTCAATGCTCCATTGCTCTGATTTTATATTGTCAAATGCTCCCCTGGAGCCACCATTGTATCACGCACCAGTGCTTGCTGGAAGGAACATTAATAAAGAAGGAAGAATTCTTGGCAATGATGTTGTTGGCATTCCTGCTTCTGAGTTAATGGTATTTCATATTTCAATGTCCTTTATGTCTTCTACTCTGATATGTTAAAAGTAGATTAACACCCTCTTTGCTCCCACTACTGATAAAATGTTAGCTGATGGTTATGTATTTCTTTGGTATTTAGTGTAGTCTATCAGAGTATTATTGATGTTCCAGATATTTAAGCATGACTGTAGTTAGATGAAATGTTTCTAACCCTGCAGGATCTTTTTCGTTTTATTTGCTAAGTGTAGAATGCTAGTGGAAACCTTACTGTATTGAATCTCCGGAGGTATTGAGTTCAAGAAACCAGCTATCCCCCTCAAAAATAGTCACCTCTCCCAACCGAGCCCTGCGCCGTCGTGACCCGACACCTAGGTGCTTGAAGGCCCGGGGAACATAATTTCCCCGGACAACCTTTCCAGGCAGAGTTGGCCGATATCCCTGGAACCCGATGACAACTTATGACTGTTGACAAACCTGGTCAAGAAAACCCTGTCAACAGGTAGTTGTTCCAGCATTAGAGAGAGTACCCTATGACACAGGGGACCACATCAGGGAACTTATTCGCCTTAACCCACCACCTTTTTTAGGAGCCACAGGTGGGAGTGAGGCTGAGGCTTTCCTTTTGAGCCTCGAGAGATGTTTTTGATTACACCCTTATGGGAGTAATATGAGGACACTCTTTTCTATCCACTTGTTGAGAGGATCAGAAGCTATTTGGTGGAGGACAGAAGAGTTAAAGGTTAATTTGTCTATGGATACCCTCACTTGGGACACCTTTCTAGAGAGATTTAGGGATCGTTACGTATCTGAGCACTATAGGCAGCGACGGATTGATGAGTTTCATGACCTTCAGTAGAGAGGGCTCACTGTCACACAGTATGAGTACAAATTCTTAGAACTTGTACCTTATGTTGACTATATGAGAGATGAGAAGATCAAGGTCAACCGCTTTGTTAGAGGGTTGAATGCATCCATATCAAGTTCAGTGCGCATGGAAGCACCCGGGAACCTTCGAGAGGCTGTGGAAAAGGCCTTGATTGCTGAGGAGATTTAGGATAGGGGATAGGATACATGAGATCGGTCACAGAACCAAAACACCAAACCATAGAATTCAGGGTATCAAAAAACACATTCGAAAGGGAATAACAACAATAATCAGAACAATAAAAAGGCATTCCTTGGGATCTTACAAATCCCCTCTGTCTCAGCAACAGTCATATTAGGGACAAAAATAGAAGGCCCCTCAAGGGAAATAGGGCTCCAAGCCCAAACAGTGGTAATCACAGGCTCCTAGTAAGGACCAGAGGTCACAGGCATCATCGGCACCCCCATCTAGGACTCAGCAGTCCTCCAGGGGTGGTTATAGTGGTTCTAGTAGGACAGGGGGCTCACAATATTCTAGACCCTAGGGTACCCAGTTTCAGACTTGAGGACCATGTTATTCTTGTGGTGCCATGGGGCACTTGGCTAGAGAATTCCCTCAAGGGGGTGGTCAATGTACCGTAGCATCTGAGCCCACTGTTGGTGATATGGGTAGATCCCATAGAGTTTTTGCAGCGGTTGACAACCGCCAGGCAGAACATCAAGCTACTATGATTGAGACTACAGGTATGATTAGAGGTAATAGAGTTAATATTCTATTTGATTCAGGTGCTACAGATTCTTTTTTTTCTCCAATGGTTGTGGAGCATTGCAGGCTAGTGGCAGCTAGGTAGGAAGTTAGTTGGGAGGTACAGTTAGCCTTAGGTTCTAGAGTACCCGTCACTTCCTTAGTTAAGGATTGCCAGATACAGATTGGTTCCATGACCACCATTTTAGATCTACGTATCACTCCTCTTGGATCTTATGGGATAGTAATTGGCATGGATTGTCTTTTTGCACACAAGGCCAAGATAGACTGTCAGTAGAAGAAGGTAGAATGTTTAGATGACAACGGTAATGCTATAGTAATCCCAGGGGTTCAAAGGGCAGTATCCATTTGTATGATTTTTGCTATGCAGCTTGATTGGTGCATGCGAAAAGGGTGCCATTTATTTTCCATCACAATTAGTGATAGGGATGAGGAAGCAGAAAAGGAAACCACACTTGATGATCATCCCATGTTACAGGAATTTGCAGATGTGTTTCCTTCAGAATTACTCGGTATGCCTCCCCATAGAGCAGTTGATTTTCATATAGACCTTGTGCCAGGTGCTGCACCAATATCAAGGGAACCTTACAGAATGTCTCCTAATGAGCTTAATGAGCTCAAGATTCAACTTGAGGAGCTCCTTGAGAAGGGGCACATACAACCTAGTGTCTCTCCTTAGGGTGCACCAGTTATCTTTGTCAAAAAGAAGGATGGATCACTTAGACTATGTATAGATTACAGGCAGTTAAACAAGTTAACCATTAAGAATCGATACCCACTGCCTAGGATTGATGACTTGTTCGATCAGTTGCAGGGTGCCTGTGTGTTCTCCAAGATAGATCTTAAATCAGGGTACCATTAGTTGAGAATCATGGAGAGTGATATCCACAAGACAGCTTTCTGGACTAGATACGGACATTATGAGTTCACTGTTGTGCCTTTTGGTCTTACAAATGCCCCTGCTATGTTCATGAGCCTCATGAATGGGGTATTCTGCACTTTCCTTGATATATTTTTGGTTGTGTTCCTAGATGACATAATAATTTATTCTCGTAAAGAGAAGGAACACGAGGAGCATTTGAGATAAGTATTACAGTGCTTGAGGGATAATCAGTTATATGGCAGTTTGTCAAAATGTGCCTTTTTTAGAACAAAGGTTTGATATTTAGGCCATGTTATTTTAAGTGATGGGATCTCAGTGGACCCATCTAAGATTGATGCCATTATGAATTGGCCAGCACCTACTTCCGTGACCGAGGTCAGAAGTTTCATGGGTCTCGCAGGATATTACAGGCGGTTTGTATAGGGTTTCTCTAGAGTGGCTCATCCTATCACATCCCTTCAGTGAAAGGGAAAGAAGTTTGATTGGACAGAGAAGTGTGAGAGGGCCTTTTAGAAACTCAAGAAAGCACTTACCAGTGTACCTATTTTAGCAGTGCCAAAGCCTACAGTGGATTTTGTAGTCTGCACAGATGCTTCCTTGGATGGTCTAGGGGCAGTACTTATGCAGGATGAGCGAGTTATAGCATATGAGTCTAGGAAACTTAAGACTCACAAGCTCAATTACCCTACCCATGACCTTGAGCTGGTGGTAGTAGTGCATGCTTTAGTACAATGGTGACATTTTCTCTTGGGACATCGATTTGAGCTTCATTCAGACCATCAGATTTTGCAGTATATATTCACTTAGCCGAACCTTAATGCTAGGCAAAGGAGGTGGATAGAGTTCTTATGTGAGTATGAATTTGATGTCCATTATATCAAAGGAAAGGAGAATGTGGTCGCTGATGCCTTGAGTAGGAGATGACATGAGTTATCTTCCATGATCACTAGTACAGACTTGAGAGGTCGTATACTACACCATTTGCAGGAGGATGCCTTATATTTAGAAGTTTGTCAGTTGATCCGTTCTTAGAAACCCCTTGTGGGTAGATTTTTAGAGTATTCCTTGGAGTCTGATGGACTATTATGTCATAGAGGATGCATATATGTACCTTCTTCCAGGGATTTGTGTAATGTCATCATGCTAGAGGCTCATAGATCCCCTTATGCGGTGCATCCCGGAGTTAAGAAGATGCATGCTTATTTGAGACAGCTATATCATTGGCTGGGTATGAGGCAACACATTGCAGAGTTAGTAGCCCGGTGTCTTGAATGCCAGAAGGTGAAGGCCGAACATGGTCATCCTGGAGGGCTCCTTCAGCCTCATGAGATACCTATGTGGAAGTGGGATATTATATCCATGGATTTTATTGTTGGTCTCCTTATGTCAACTCATTGTCACGATGCTATCATGGTGATAGTTGACCAAGGTGGCCCACTTCTCACCCATTTGTACCACTTTATAGCCCCAGTAATGGCCTAGGTCTTCTTGAGGGATATAGTCAGACTGCATGGCATTCCTCAGAAGATCATTTCTGACAGGGATTCTCTCTTCACATCATCTTTTTGGAGATAATTACAGGCAGCTTTGGGTACGAGGCTCAACTTTAGCACAGCTTATCACCCAGAGACAGATGGAAAGACTGAGAGAGTGAATCAAGTTCTCAAGGATATGCTTCATATGTATGTTATGGATCATCAGGTCAAGTGGGAAGAATATTTGCATTTAGTAGAGTTTGCCTACAATAATGGGCATCATTCATCCTTGGGTAGACCTTGCAAGACACCTCTGAGTTGGGATAGGATTGAGGATAGAGTTACCATTGGACCCCAGCTAGTCCTAGAAATGGAGCAGCAGGTAGCCTTAATTAGGCAACGTCTCCTAGAGGCGCAAGACTGATAGAAGAAGTATGCCGATGCAAAGAGGACAGATTGGGTATACATGGTCAGAGATAGGGTTTTCTTGAGAGTGTGGCTTCACAAGAGTCCAATCCATTTCAGAAAAGGCTCTAAGCTTGCACCTTGATTTGTGGGACCATTTGAGATTTTGGAGAGGATAGGAGCAGTTGCTTACCATCTAGCCCTACCACCTAGCCTGTCACACATCCACGATGTGTTTCATGTTTCTTTTTTGAGAAAATATATTTATGATGAGTCTCACATTATAGATTGGGATGCCTTACAGGTGGAGTCAGACAGGTAGCTAGCGTTGGAGCCTATTCGCATTTTGGCACGCTGAACGCTGGGCCTACGAGGCCGAGAGCTAGACCAGGTTAGGGTTCAATGGGATTGCTATGATGAGGTTACAGCTTCATGGGAGGACGCAACACAAATGAGATCTCAATATCCCCATCTTTTTGATGAACTCCAGGAGGAATTTCAAGCCTAGGGGGGGAGGATGTGAGGCCTCACCCCGAACCCCATCGTAGTTTTCCAGTTTTCTGCTTATGATAGATTTAGCATATGATACTTTTCTTTTTGATACACTATAGGCATTATGGACTTTATGCTTTATGTCATGGATTTGATTATTTTGAATGTATGGACACATGATGCTTTATGATGCACCTTATGGACTATATTATGTTTTCTATTATGAACCTTTATTCTGAGACTATTGATTCTGAAACTCATTATGATTATGTTATGGTTAATGAGGAGATTTGGATTTATTTGATTTAAATGTTGAATTTAAATTTATTGCAATGTGAATTTTACCTTATGATAAATGCTTAAAATGAGAATTATGTAATCTTGTGATCATTAGTAATAACTCAGTATATTAATGATGTCCTTATATTCTAAATATTGCTTATCTCTTTATGATGCATAATTATTTTCTCAGACTACTGATATTTGAATTGACTGTGCAGGTAAGAAACCATGGTATTTTATCCGGGGAACCAAACAAAGGTAATTGTGAACTCAGCTTGAGCCAAGGTTGCGTCTAATGAAAGACAAAACCTCGTTGTTTCATAATTTTACTCTTAAACGTATGTGGATGAGTGTGGTAGCATAATCTTTAAATGTATTTCTTAATTTCCTTGTGAGTTTTTCCTAAGTGGATATGACATGGCTTAGTGATGTGCAAATTTTGTGTGTGTCACTTGACACTTGTGTTTGTACCAAAGGCCATGGCATGTCAGCTTGGGATTGGTGGTCCACCTACCTAGCTTAGTACATTGGTGAATCCCCATATGCATACCTTGGGTTGGGGGATGGGAGTGTGGTCACCTCATTGAATTTTCGAAATTACTCTTACAATGGACTTTTAGAGGGGTTGAGGAGTGTCTAGGGGTGTTTTGGGGTCATTTTTAGGTAGCCCACTTGTTATACCAATAGTTAAGGGCCTTTTTAAACCTAGGATAGCCCCCATTTGACCATATGACCCTTCCAAAAAGTTGATTTTCCAAGTTGGACGAAAATCAACTCTTGTGAGTCTTGACTTGGGTAGAACACCATTCCATATTAGTGTTAAGACATGATTCACCTTTTTGAAAACTCCTTTCTTAGTTCCATTTTTGGTAAGGTGTAAGAGTGTAGGGAAGAGGGACCAATGAGAGAAATTTTCTTATCCCCATGAGAATTCTAGAGGGATTTTTAGTGGGGACTCTCCAAGTTGAAAAGTTTGAACACCCAATCCCTAATTTTAGGGACATTGCTAGAATTGGAGATCTTGGAAGGAGGGATTTGGCTAAAAGGGAGCTCTTCTTCAACTTTCTTCCTTAATCTTGGATCTTAGGTTGGTGGACATTATGCAACTCTCTCTTTCTCTCATGTAAACTATGTGTTCTTGATATATGTTTATTGTTGTTCTTGATGGACTTGTTGAATACTTTGGATCTAGTTGTTATTGTGATGTTTTTGTTGCAAGTTTTTCTTTTGCCTTTCTTTGCATGTTTTGTTAATGGGAGTATCAAGACTCACTCACCCTTGGGAGGAAAGAGTAGTCTTGGGGGTGGAGGTGTATGACAACCCTTGGTGTAGAGTCTCTCCTCAAGGAGGAGAGGGAAAAAGCATGGAGTATGGGCTCCATGAAGCCTCCTTCAATTTGTTGCATTGGGGGTCA
>MU226886.1:94760-120197 GCA_018584345.1 Thuja plicata | reverse complement strand
AATAAGGACAGACAAGGTAAACCGATAGACAGTTATTTGTTTCAAGTATTTCAAAGGCATGCATCTTGTAGGGACTTAATAATTGGAGAAGTATTGATTAGTGGATTAAATTGGATAAATTTTTGAGGCCACTGATTCACCCCTCCCCTCTCAGTTATTACTAACAATCTCAACAATTGGTATAGGAGCCAAGTCTCTTCTTGGAAATCTTAAAGGATTAAGAGGAAAGATCATACAATGGAGAAGTGCAAACTTGATAAAAATATTGAGAACAAAAATATTGAAATTTAGATGTTCTTTGAACAGTATAAAGATGCTAGAATCAGTATGAGATAGCTGCTGGATGAAAGAAAGAATATGGCATCTCACTCTATGAGATAAATTATCATGAGGAAGAGATACTAGATTTCTTTGATTATTCAGGATCAACTACAAACAAAGCATCAGATACATCAGAAGAAAGCATCACAAGCCTAACTGAAATCAATCTACATCTGGATGGACAAGTTAAATCTCTACAAATTAGTCAAGAGACCTCGATGGTAAGGATGATTGATGTCATGAACAATGCTAGACAGGATGAACAAGAAAGAACACTAGCTATTGATGATAGAAGAAAGATCACAGAAAAGCTACAAGAAAAGAGTCTAAAATACAAAGACTTACAGAGCATCACCATGAGATAACAAATCAAATTATTCTTATGATTCAAGAGGCAAACATAATAAATGTTGAACTCATTGAAAGAATAGAAGCTATCGGTAAATTGAGAGATGAGAATGAAAATTTAAAGCTTGAATTAAGAATACAACAACATCATAATGAAATTATCAAAAAGGCTGAAGAAAGCAATAAAAGAATGGATGATTTTCTTGAGGGACAATGAAGAGTCAGCAGCAACAATGGTCTAGGCTTTACCAAAAATGGAGAATCATCAAATCAATCTAATCCAAAGAATGTTTATGAAAATCCAAGACCAAGAAAACTCACATACAATTACTATGGAAAACAAGGTCATACATGAAATGTATGCAGAGAAAAAATGAAAGGTATTCCTAAATCTACATCTTCATTCATAGGATTCTATTATAAATGTAACCAAAAAGGTCATAAAGGAAATAATGTAAGTCTGAGATGAAACAACCAAAGAAGGAAACCTACATGTAAAAATACTATCCTATATGCAAAATGAATGGGCACACAACAATTGAATGCTGGAAAAAGAAAAATGCAAAAATGGAAGCCTAACGGTCAAGAAACTCCCTATCAACTAAAGAGAATCTGTAATCAGTATGTATGGGACTATAATAATTGGAAAAATTGTACAACATGTGGAAGATATGGTCACATTTATGCAAAATATATGAGACAATGGACTAGAAAGTCTAGAGGCTGGACTAATCCTGGAATGACATGCTTACACTTTTAATAAAGTTGGTCATCTCAAGAAATACTACAGAGACTGAATGATAGAGACAAGAACATATCCCAATAGAAACACCATTGAAGATATCCGAAGGGCTAGAGACAAAATGTGGAGAAAATATTCAAGCAAAGATGAAGCTGGAACAAGCAATGCAAATGGTGACACCCCATCCAATGGATCCAATGACATCACCAACCTCACCTAAGTAGAAAAAGTATGGAACTACATTACCTGAAGCTATTACTTTACATCAATTCCATAATATGTTGATATAATTCCAAATTAGCATAAGAAAGATGCATCATGGTTGTACTTTATTCAAACATGTGATAACTATGCTTTTGGGCATATATACCAAAAATTGTCGGTATACACTCAAAGTTAAGACTGCTTACATTTACCAAGAAGCGTCGGTCAAAAGAAAAAGTTGCTAGTATATACCAAGCCTTGTTGGTAAACAAGCACATGAATAAGTTTTTAGTGATACCCAAACCTGTTGGTAAAAGAAAAGTGAACATCAACTGCTCCAAAATGCTTTCAGTATCACTGATGGAAGTAAAGTCTTTAGCAATGAACTCAGTATTTATACACCAAGGAGTTGGTAAGCATTTATGGCACGCATTTTAGGGAAACAACTATAAATAGGGCATCATAATGACTCATTTGTCATGACACCCAGAGAAGAGCGACCAAAGGTAATTTTCAAGCAAAAAGCAACCAAGCTACAGAGTGATCATGACTCGACCTCCAACACTCCAAAGTAGTTCAGGAATCTTATCAAGCACAAATAGTAAGTTCTTTGAGACCAATAAATCTATTTTTATGCATTACCTAGAAGCCCTAAATTTCTCAAAATGGAATCGAGTTCAAGAACCGCATAATCCAAGAATGCAAAGAAAGATGAGTTAGAGCTCATCAAGAACACGACATGTGAGGAACCCAACTATAAGATCCATCCTAAGGTTGCCTCACAACCTGATGATGCTAGTGCATTTTCATGCATTCCAACTATGGTTTTACTGGTTGAAGATGTCTGATCCTTCATACATTGCAAGATAGCAGAAATAGGAAGCTCAGAGGTTGAAGAAGCCTATAAGAAGTTGTACAATGATGATGGAACACTCAAGGAAGAACAAAAACACATTGAAGTTAAAGAGTTCACTAATTCCCTAATGTTCCTGAAAGTCTTCAAAACTTAATGGATAAGGTTTGTACTGAGAAAAATGCATAACAAAAAGTTATGGTTGGATGAATTGAAGGCAATAAACCGAGATTTTGTCCATGTGGTCGTTGGCTACCCCACAACTGATAATGTAAAGGCACTGAAGCATGCACCAAGGGAAGAGACTGAAAAGATGACAGGAGACAAATGTGATGGCTAAGGATTGAAAGTAACAACAATAACTGATGATAACATCAAGTTTGGTGCAAGTGTTTTGGGCTACAAATTCTTCCAGGCAAGTAGATCAAACAACATAGCATCGGGTGCATTGCACACAGCCTATAAAATTGTGAAGAAGGGTACACAATTGGACTTATCCAAGCTACTCCTGAATTAGTTGAAGGACAACCTAAAGACAATCAGGAATGCAAAGTCAAACATCTATAATTTTGGCTCACTAATTATGTGTATCTTCTTCTATTTTCAAGAAAAGTTCCCATCGATAGGAGATGTAAAATGGAACAACATAGCTTCACTGAGAGATAAATTTGAAATAGTCATGGATGAATAATTCAATGTATTCAAAGAAAGAATGCAAAAGAGGGTAATAATTACCAAGCAACTCATTGAGAAATATAAGGATGAGATATGCTTCATGGTTGACAGAGATAATACTTACATCAAACCTATTGTAACAAGGACAACATGGTTACAACCATTGGAATATGAGATCAACATTGATCTTGTAACAAAGGCAATTGATGCCTTAATCAATGAACCAATGGCCAAGAAGAAACCAAGGTTTGGAACATATGAAGAGGCCAAGATAAGAATTAAATCAGGCCTAGTTGTCAAGAAGATAATAAAAAATAAAGACAAGATGGTAAAGAATCTCAAGAAGATTCTGTCAGCAATCGAGGAAGAAGCTGAGGAAGGTGAAGAATTTGGACAAGAGGAGGAAACTGAAGAACAAATATCTGTCAGTAAAGATGAAGAAAAGAATGACTCAGAGAAAATAGAGTCAAATTTTCCAGCTCCTCCACCATCTAAGAAACCAAGGACAACAGCTGCTTCAAGGACTACAAGAAAAAAATCCAAAGAATCTACTCCTTCACCTCTGAAGAAAAGAAAGGTCGGGACTTACAAGAGGAAATCTCCCGTACCAAAAAGAGGAAAAAACAAGAAAGGAAGGAAATTCATCAGAACCCAAGAGGACATAGAAGACACCAAGCAAGATGAAGCCATAGAGACAAAAAATGTCAAGGTAAAAGAACCTAACACTATTGATGACATTTGTGTGTATATTGCAAATTCTGGATCTATTACAGATCCACACATTAGAAAATGGAAGAAACTAAATCAAGAAGATCAAAATATAATTGAGGAAGCCATGATAGATAAAATGTACAACTTTAAATATGTACCAATGAAATTTGTAGGAAGTTATGTACCAAGGGAACTCTTGGATAGATTATCCTCCCATTGGACATTTGCATTGAAGAATGTGAAAGAGATTAGAGAGAGAGTACTTGTTTCTCTAATGCCACCTGAATCTAAGAAGCAAGAGATAGATGATATGATGGAGATACACAACAAGGAATTCTCACCAAAGCTGAGGGCATATAAGTTTCTTGAAGGCAAGTTAATTGAACTTAAATAGGACAACAACAAGAAATGGTACAAAATCATGAACATACCTATTGAGGAGGTAAGCCCCGACAAAGACCTTCAACAACAAGATGTTGATAAGGCAACTCAAGATGATACATCCATTGAGTTAGATAAAGAAGAGGATGATACAACAGGGAAGAAGACTGCAGATGTTGAAGATGATACATGGGATGATACCAAAAATGACAAAATTGTGGATACTAATGTCATTGACATTACCGATGACGTAGCATATGAAATTAGTAAGGATGAAGATGCAACTATTTCAGAAAATAAAACTGATGAGCAGGACACAAATGTTGATACTGCAGAAGTGAATATTCCAGGCAACATGCCTATATTGATACAAGTTATCAATACCCTACAAGAAACAAGAAAATCACAAGAGAAGGATACTCCAAAGGATGCAGGAGAAGAAGCAAACAAAGACAACACTGGTGGTCAGAAAGACATCGAAGATACTCAAGATGTAATCGATACTAATAAGGTTACTAGAGGAGATAAGGAAAAAGATGCAGACACTCCAGACAAGAATGAAAACACCAAGACAGATGATGCAAAGGACACCAATGAAGGAGACAAACTAAAAGATGGTACTCCTAAGAAAACTGACAAGAGTGCTACCGACAATGTTAAGGTGAATGTGGAGACATCTGCAGAAACCTGACAAAATGAAATCAATGCCAAGCAGCAGCAAGAGGCACAATAGATCACTTCATCAAGCACAATAAAAAAGGACGTGAAATTGGCAGTGGTCCTACATTCTACTGAGCCACAGAAGAAGAAGAAGAAACCAAAGAAGAATACGATTGAAGTCTCATTGGATGAATTCATTGTAATACCGAAGTGTGTCCCATCTACACTTGAATTTTAATCATTAAAATAATATGGAGAGATATGCCAAAGGAAGACATTACAAGAGGAGCTGAAGAAAAAGCATAGGGACTCCATGGTACTGGAGACAACATGGTAAATTCTACATAAAATGGTGCCTGATGTTGATATTTATCAAAGCAAGCCAATACTTTATCAATTAAGTACCCTCACTGATGCAATCACAACTCAGAACATTGATGCTGAGAAGGCAATTGAGGAAAGAACCAAAATTAAGTACCAATAGAAGCTAATAGAGAACACCATCCAAGAAGTGGTAGTAAATAAGGTAAAGCTATCAAAATTCATATCTGAATTAGACCCCATCATATCTAAAGCTATCACCTTAATTCAAAATATGAGCACAATAAAGAAGTTCACTAAGGAGAATAGTGACAATATAGCAAAGCTAGATGCAGATCTAGAGATAATGCAGTCAAACTGCATTATGTGAAGATAATTGAGGTAAAAAGGTTAAGGAAAGAGCTATGGGATGTAGAAAAAAATTTCAGAGAATAAGTAACTGAGGTACAAGCTTAACTTCTACCAAATCTTACACTGCTCCAACAACATATTAGTTCTGCAAGGCAACTGATAGGAATTCCTGAGATGTCTGTACTAGACAACATCTATGATATGCATTCAAAGATCACACTTGTGCACATGGATCTAGATAACCTCAAAGAGAAATGAGAGAAAATGATGGAAGACGTGAAGTCTTCACATTCCCATATTTTTGATAAGCTATAAGGTAAATGATCTTTACCCTTGATATCAAATAAACGGGGAAATACTATAAGTACAGAATAAAAAGGAAAATGTTATGTATATTCATTCAGATGGGAAAATGGTAGATATCTATATGTATATTCATAAAGGGAAAATGATACGTTGAAGGAAAATATATCATATGTACAAATATACCGACATATACATAGGGGAAGTCATTAAATGACTAAGGATTATATATGTTGTATATACTTAACATTTTATTAGTATTTTGCACATATCAGTTTTTGATACTAATGTCAAAGGAGGAGATTGATGAAATTAATTTTCCATTAGTATATAAAAAACACTTTTGGTAAACCTACACCGAAAGACAGGAAAGAGCAAACTGAAGATCAGATTAAGAGATCACCAAAAATGACTAAGTACAGAGAGAATCAATGATACAAGTTAGTGTGTAAACCGAAAATGAAAAAGTAGAAAGATAAAGTGGAACCCGAAAGAGGAACCCAAAATGAAAGTTACATTGCAGATCGACAAGATAGATGCAGTGCAACTGACAGACAAAATTGAAGGACAGTCAAGCATTACTGACATACAGAACCGAAAGTCAGTTGCAGCCGACAAAAAGTGGATCTGACTTCCACGTCAGATAAAGAAAGTGTAGTCTATTTATAGGATATTTAATTGTTTTAAATCCATTTATTTACTGACAAGAAACATTAATGTAAGTGTTTTAATGATTCTAACTGATTTAAAACACATAGACTAGGAGATCTAAGTATAAGTTGTAAACCTGATCTTAGAGTCAACATTGTTTTTATCAAAACTTGATGAAGTCAATCCATATATAAATAGATGATGCATTCATTCATTAGAATGTGTGTGTGAGAAGGAAAAAGAGAGAGGTGAATAGAACGAGCACATCTATGGAATTAATTGTGAGTTTCAAGAACAAGAACAAAAAATTAAGGATTTGTTTAGCAGAACCAAGAACAAAGGAAATCGATAATCAGAGGTATTAATCAATCACAATTAGGTGATAATATTTTTCATGTAAACTAAATTGGAAATTTATCTGCAATAGTAGATTTCATTTACCAGGTCAATTTCTAAGTTTCTATCATTCTAACAAGTAGAGAAAAGTGTTAAAATCCTTTCAAAGAAGGTGGATTTAACACTCCAACATCAAATCTCTTAACTGAGTGCACACTTAATAGTGTTACCAAAGCTCTTAACAAATTAGACTTTGACAGGTCTCCACCGATACTCCTAATAGGGTAGATCATTAGAAGTGATAAAATTGTAAGTCTTAACTGGCCCTTTCCAGTCTGCAGATAAAGAAGTTTTGTGTGTGCCATTCCAACCACAATTTTTACTTCCTAACAAGAGTTTTCTATGATATCATATCTTGTGTTATGTGTCAATTACTTTCATGAATGTTTCTATGAATGATTCACATGTTTATTAATGTTATGAATTGATATAAATCACATCAAGATAGTTTAGATCAGATAGAATAGACATGGAATTGATTACAAATTTTAATTGATTAAAGGATACAAAATGTTTTAGAGGTACTGATTCACCCCTCCCCTCTCGGTACATACTTACCATTAATCCAAAAAAGATCTAGGGTTAGAATGTCAAATATTGAATGCTTGAACCAAATCCCTTCAAAGGCTTGAATGCTTGAATCCTTGATCTTCAATGGAGAACTTGAATGCTTGAGAGGAAGACTTGAACACTTTGAAAGATCAAAAATAGGTAGAATAATGTAGGCTTGAACTTTTTGCTTGATGATGGTTATTCACTTAGTGAGACTTAGAGAAAATGAGAGGAGAAAACTTCCTTATATTTGAATCTAGGGCAATATCTTCTAGAGAGGCCTACATAGGAGAATTAAATTCCAATTAGACCTATATCCCTAGAAAAGGACCTATACTACATATAATTTAAGATTCATTGCTTCAGAAGCCAAAAAAGATGACCCAGAAGCCTGAAAATGAACTTTTAATGACCCCCAACAACCAACAAACTTTCAAATTGGAAAGGGGGACCTGGTTCAAAATCTAGGTCGACCTTGACCTAGGTCAAGGTCGAGTTTGACCTTGACCAACAGAGTCCAAACCCCTAGAAAATGTTTGAGATGGGATGGATGGTGTCTAAAGAGGCCTAATCAAGGTCCTAAACATGCACAGAAGCAGGAGAGAGTGCATAAATGAGGGGACAATATGATAATGGTAAAAAACACCCCCTAAGGAGGGATAAAGTTTCTTAACATGGAAGTGGCTCCATTTTAAGATGATACATTAAGCCCCCACTTTAGTGGGAGTATGGAAATCGAACATACTCATGATAAAGTTAGAAGAAAGACTCTGGTGAATAGCAACGAGGTAGGACATCAATGAGTCAGGGACATGAGCCCCCATACCAAGGATTATAACTCAACATACATGGACAAAGATATGGAAGCAAAGAGAAATTAATGATAGAAAACATACATGATTACATAAGAAAGACAAGAGAAACACTATAGATAACATAGCTTCATGATCTAATCCTACTACCATGAAAGTTAAAGAGAGGAAAGAGAATGTGATTACCTCTCCTAGTAATATGCCAACCTTACCATAAAACACTAAGGGCAAGAGCCCAACATGTTCACCCATAAAATGTGCTTTGTAGTTGTAATGCGTCTTCTGACGACTTTTGGAATATCCATAGATCCACATTATTTTATTGAATGGAATATAAAATGCGTGTCTTTTCAGGATTTAGCATATTGGAAAATGCGTATCTCTTCATGATTTAGAAACTTATGTGCATTACCTTCTAAGGATTTAGCAAAAATAAAAATAAAAATGCATGTCGCTTCAGGATTTAGCAACTTATGTGTGTTACCTTCTGAGGATTTAGCATTTTTCTAAAATCTAAACTATAGTATAAGGGAGAACCTATATATGCCCCCCTCCTTATCATGACTAGCCACTAGGTAGGATAAGGAAGAGAGAGATGATACCTACTTCACAAGGTAAGGAGATATCCAACTTAACAAGAATATACATTATATCCTTAGTAAAGAGTATTGACCCTTACCTCTAAGAGCATTGATAATCGTGAAATGGATATGTCACATATGGAAAAAGGATCATCAAAGAGGAAGAGATCTTATCATGAAGACCCCCACCCTAGAGGAGTGATTTGGATAAAATGTCATCTTATAAAGAAAGGAGGGACCAAAGATTCGATCATCAAGCCCCCTGCAATCAAGAGTAAGACGAATCTCAGAATGAAGGAATAAAACTCTAACCCAAGCAAGGGAAAGAGTATTTAAAGAACATAATTTGCAAAATAAAGAAGAGGTGATGACCTAGGACAATCACCTCTCATATAAGAGGGTATCCATAGCCTAAAACATAAATCTTTATAAGGAAATAATGTTGTAGAATAAATAAATTCCACTAAGCTAAGGAAAGTACATCCTTAGATAGAAGAAGAAGGAAAATACCTTACCCCCTAGGAATGGAAGAAAAGGATATACTAATTATGTCAAGAGATGTTATAGAAAATAGATATCTTTATAAAAAAATGTCCTAGAAAAGATATCATGAATGATTATGAGAAAAGGAAGTATGTACCATAATAGAAAATTATAATGATATAATATAGAAAGAATAACTGATTAAACTCAAAAACAATGCATGCTAAGAGCACAATGGATCCTAGAAGATTGGAAGGAAATACCTCTTTTCCCCAAGTTAAGAGACAAGAGGAGAAAAATGATCTAATTTATAGAAGAGCGAGGGGAATACCCTGTATAAAAATTATGAAGAAATTGTAATACCGAACGGGAATGAGATATAATTCCTAAATCAGATCTTTCTCTAACATATAGCATGAAATGCACACAATCAGCAAGCAACTATGTATTACAGTATTGAAAAGGACATTTTTATTTAGAGAGAGCATATTTCGGCATGGGTTTAAAGATTTATTTCTTAGAATTCATTAACTAGACATACACTTTCTTAGCCACATCTTGAGGAGTATTAGCATGATCTAAGGAAGGTGTTTGAAGAAGAATATGAAGACGAGGATGATAGTTAAGATCAACCACCTTGAATTGGAAAGGGGGGAAGCCTATACCATGCATATATTGTTTAGGGGATGAATGAATTGGGTTTTTAATGCCATGTTAATTAACAATGATCCCTAAACCCTTATAGCCTTGTTTGTCCACCATAGTGTATCTGGTACTATACATATCTTGCAAAGCTTCTACATGAGGTGATTTATTGTGGTGTTAATGCGAAAATGTTTTGTATGGTGAAATGAGATCTTTAGAAGAGGCTTATTTGTTTTTCCCTTTAGTATCATCATAAATGAGATAAGAAGGGGAAGGTAAATGAAATAATTCTTGAACATCTGCATCATAAACCCTAGCTTGAGCCCCATCATAAGTGTGGGAAGAACTAGGGATAGAAGATGGAGGAATAGGAAAAGGAATATTTGGAATTGGATTAGGAAGGATATGATGAGGATTAGAAACTAGATTAGGAATGAGAGGATTAGGATTAGGAATATTATTAAATGGGGTATCATCTACCCAATTCTTCACATAATCCAAAAGAGCAATAAGTCCACTACACAAATCCTTGATGAAAGTTTTGAAAGTGGGAAGATTGGTATTAGTTAGTCTCATAATAACATGACCAAGTGAAGCATGAAGAGTAACAAACATTATGAAATGGATGATAATTTCATAAAAATCATAAGTACTATAAAGAGATTATAATAAAATAATAATGAGGAAAATAACCATACACCAAAGCATCTTAAAGATTCTCATAGTGAATAAAATGCAAGAAATGTTTTTATATTTTTATGAGTAAGTAGATTTTTTTTGTATTTTAAAATGCAAGAGAATAAAAGAAAAATAATTTAGTATATATGCAAAATCTATTCTCTAAGGAAAAGAGGCAAAGCATCTAACACAAAGAAGAAAGAGTTGTCTATCACAGGTTCACTAGAATGTAAGATAACAAAAGAGATAAAGCATTAAATGTGGGATATGGAATGGATGTTATATTTGAAATTAGAATGTTTATTGAAATGTATGGGGAATATAAGATGTTCCTTTTAACCTCAAATACACAAAGGAAGGATCCAAATTGATTAACCGCAAAGGAAGGATCAATTCATAAATGAATCAATCTATTGGAAATGAGATCAAAGAAGAAGAACTTAGATTTTATTTTATAGAAAAGAATGTATGATAGATTTAGAAAGATTAAGAACATTAATTGAGATCAATAGGAGAAAATTACTAACCTTTAAAAGTTACATATTTGAAGAACGATGTTCTCGGGGGTCTGCATTGAGTTTCTAGAAAATCCACAACTAGATATGGAACAAAAATGCAGAGACAGACAAAACCCAAAAATATTTTTCCGATATAGGATAGTTTTGATTTTGACCCTCAAGTCAATGTCACCATTGACCCATGATTTTTGATTCTGAACATGGGCAGAATCAACCTTTGATTCTAACCTAAAATCTCTGACAAAAAATATGTTTCCTGATTTTGATAGTTTTCTAAAAAGGGTATCCGAATCAGCACTCCAACTCGCTGTTCTGAACTTGTCCCTGCAAGAAAAATGGTTTTTTTATTGGGGTAGGGGTTTGCTTTAGTCAAACCCCAATTTAGGAATTAACCCTGAAATCATTAATTGAAATAGAGAATGCTAGCAAGTAGTAGAATTAAATCTAAGAATGAAGCTATGATATTCAATAGATATGCAATTGTATTTCGAATGTAAACAAGTATGTAAATATGAAATCTTGGACTCAATATTAGAAACCATAAACTTCCATGATTGTCTGCTTGGAATCCACCTTGAAGAGATAATGAATGAATCTTGAGGATGCAAAAAGGATCTTGAATAAAGATCACACCACCATGATTGATAGATCTAGGGTTTGAATGTTGAATCTTGAATGCTTGAACCAAATCCCTTCAAAGGCTTGAATGCTTCAATACTTTATCTTTAATGGAGAACTTGTTAGAAACACTGAGAGGGGGAGGGGGGGTGAATCAGTGTTTATCTATTAATTATATTTCAGCCAATTAAACATATATCAAATGTGCATCCAAAGAAACATAACACAAGAACACATAACACATGATATGATTACGGAGAACCTTGATCAAAGGAAAACTCCGGTGGGGATTAGTACCCACAAATATTGTACTAGGTATAATGAGCATGTTAGAGTTCATTTGCCCTGTTAGAAGTAGTCTTTACAAATTAAGTACAATGACCTGGTTAAAGGTCTGACCCTATTAGGATTCTTTTACAAAACCTTGTTAAAGGTATATGGCTCACTGCCTAGGCTCACTGCCTAGTAAGATGAAGGCTACAACCCTCTGAATGTTGATATGCACTATATCAAAATGAACTATTGTAATGACATTGTTGTCTGATCAGTTTTGTGTATGCATGGATGCTCTTACTCCTTTAAAGAGCTATATCATCTTCTGACTTCATTATACTGCTCATCTGTATCTTCCTCATACATAATAATTGACACTTGTAACATAACATTACATTACATACTTATATGTTTACAATTGAATAGGCACGACCCAAAACAAGACTCTAGTCGGCCTTTAAAACAAAATATACAACGCTTCCAAAAAATTCAGCCTAAGCGTGTTTACTACAACATTAATTACATTAATACAAACTTATAACTAAAGGCACTTAGCTATTACATTACAAAATCATTCACGCTGATCAAAACTGTAGTCGGCTTCAATGCTCTGTTTCCTGGACTGCAGATCTACTAATCTGCCTGTAACTTTTCCGTACTAATGTTCTATACTCTGCGCATTAGGATCTAGCATGTATATACACCATAGAGTATATACCTAAGCACACATGCTTTGGTGTGATCTCTAACATGTGCACTGACGTACTGATCTCTGTATGTGTCTATCTGCCCTGTTTTCATACTTAGTCATTTGTCTTTCATAATAGAACTTAAGTATGACTTTGTTGCCATGATTGACAACACAAAATAAGTCATGCTTCCTCAGGAAGTCAACTTTCCAATAATCTCCCACTTTGTCATTTATGGCAACAAAGGAATATGGCTAAGTTACTCAAAATGACTTCATACAAAAAAATGATTGTATATCATAATACTTAATGATATATACATATATAATTCTCTACATATACACATTCTATACTACTCCCCCTTTGAAATTAATGACAAAGGTGTGCAAAAACTATAAGTCTTCAGCATACTTACTCCATGTAGACTTCTGGGTACACAACTTGAAGAGATTGAATCTCTTTCTGCCAAAAGAATTTCATTGCATCAACTGTCTGAAGATGCACGCATAAAGCATATGTCAATTTCTCCATTTTTATCATATCCATGCAAGGACCTTGATCATATGTCTGTATGGTGTTATCAATCTGTTTGATGTTCTCATTGAGAACTGCTAGAGATGGCGCAAGTGCATTCCTCAACTGTGTTTGTCTTACCCTTATTTTGCTGATTTCTAACTTTGCTTTCTCAATTTTGTCTAACTGCCCTAGGTAGACATTGTTACATATGTTCATGTCTTGTGTGGAGTTTTCAACTGATTCCCTTATGTTATCCACCATTTCTTCTGCTTCTACTATCTTTTTAGTGTGCTCAGAGGTGAGCTTCACTCTATCCATACAGTTTGCTATGACTTTCTTTCCTTTATTTGCCAATTCCTTCAATATAGCCTGCCCAATCTTTAAGGAATTCAGATCTAAGGTAAAGTTCTTTACCAATTCATTTAGTCTCTCCTTCTTGTATTCATCTTCTGCAATCTTAGTAGCAGATTCTACTAAGCTAGTGAAATGTGTTTTGAAGTTTGATAAGATGTTGTCCACATCTTCAACTGATTGTACTTTGGCTACTTTCTGATCATTAGGCACTAAGTCATTCAAAATATTCATTGTTTCCAAGAAGCGAGGGTTCCTCATCACTTGTTTCTCTTTTGCCTTTTCCATGGCAAGGATGCTGATCTTGATTAGGTCTTCTTCTCCCCATGCATCCAAACTTGCTGAGTCGGGAGTTAATCTTGACAATAGTGAGGTTGATGCTTGAGTGGATGGTGAGAAAATAGTATTCTGGCTTGTATCTACACATTCACTTTTGACATGAATTTCGTTCACTGGTGTCTCATTACCTTGAGTATCTTTCTCCTTATCCAAGTCTATTGGATCAATGAGAGGAACTTCATTTTATTGTAGAGATGTGTCATTTGTGTTCATTTGCTTGGTGTTTACAAATGCTTCATCAACTTTATCCATATCTTTATTAGAAGTTGTCATAGATATCTTTACATTGTCAAATACTATAGTGTCTTTTGAATCTTTAGCTCTCTCAGAGGTTATTGTCACTGTGGGCGCTGAATCCTGTGGACCTGTCATAGGCGCAATCTGAATTACTAGAGTTGTAGCCTGTTTGGGAGGAGCTGGAGTAACTTTTTCTGTAGGCACCGTTGGTGGATACATGTGTCTATCCATAAATACTTGTGCAAATGCTTTTTCAGACTCCTTTCCAACCTTCTCATACTCTTTGTTCATAATCTGAAGAGTTCTTGTCTTACTACGGAGATGAGGCTGTACTAGATCTAACAAAATAGCCTTCTCATCATGTGAATAGACAGGGAGAAGAGTATCCAAAGTTTCTTCTCTAATCTTCATGTCCTCTTCTATAGCATGTCTTTTCATTATCTCCAACAAGTTCCATAGTTGATCTGGTATCACTGTTTTAAGTTCAAGAACTGATTTCTTAAACTTGATCATATGAGATATGACCATAGAATGTATCTCAGTCTTATCAGTTTCTTGATACTTGTCATAAAATTTTGATAATGTATCCAATCTTCCTTCATTTACAATCCTATTCTTCAAGATATTTAGACTGGGTCTAAATCCTACCTCAGGTGGAGCTTGAACATTCTTAGCCTTGCTCCGGGTGTTCCTTGAGGATGGGTGATTTGTAGGCTCTTGCTTCCTTCCTCTAGGTTTCTTGCTAGGTACAGAAGGTGGAGATGTGTCTAGATCAATTGTGGTAGTAGACACAGTGGTACTCTCCTCATATTTCTTTTGCTTCTTCTTCTAAGTTTCAACAATTTTCTCAATTTTAACTTGTCCATGAATCTGCTCAAGTTCTTTTGCAATTTTGGCTTCTTTTGCCTTATCCAAATCTTCTTATGTGACTCCATGCTTTTTCAGAATGTTGGATGTTATTCTGGATGCTTTCCTTTTTTTAACAACAAGTTATAGTTCAATATCTACTTCGTCAGTCTTTTCTCTGTAAGTGCCCCATCTGGGTTCATTAGGGTCTTTAGGTGCGGACAATAAGACTTGTGCATATCCTTCTAACACATGGTCTTCTACTTCATACCCTAGTGGATGAATCCACTTAGTTCTAGGCTCAACATCCTCCATGCATGTGCAATCTATCTCTATCATAAAGCATATTGTATCCTTGTATTTGTCAACTATCTTCTTAGATAGTCTGAACCTGTTCTGCATTTTGACCCTGAATATTTTTATATCCATATTCATTGCATCTCTTGCACTACTGTCTACTATGGCCTTAAGAGATATCTGAGTCATTGTAGGTTTGCCTTTGTCTAGATAAAGGTCTGCAACCTTTCCAACTATATGGTAATACAAATATATGATCAGAGATCCGAACCTGAATGTTTTTCTCCTGTCATGCTTGATGATTCTAATATTGTCAATTAATTGACCATGCAAGATCTCACATAGGTTGTATTGGGTGTTGTCCTTCACTATTCTGATAGCTACAAGGACTGTTGCTGCAGAGACACTATTCAACCTGCTTGCATGTTGAAACTTATATCCAAGTATTATTGTCATGAGTTTAATGTTATCTTCCTTGATAGGGTCAACTGTCATTCCATGCCTATCACTCCTAGACAAAAAAAACTTGCTCAATTTGTTTCTTGACATCCTTTCCAGTGGGAATCATAAGTCCAATAATTGAAAGTCTGATTAACTAATGGATTAGTTTAGTAGTGATGCAAACTGGAACATCTCCAATCCAGAAAAGATCATCATGAATTCTGCTTAATAGGATTTTTTCCCATTCTAGTTCTTCAAACTCATGCGCATTCGAATAATCAACAATAGGGTTATCTTGTAAGTGCACAAACTCATCTTTGAATGTGAAATCCTTATTTAACATTGATGCCATATGAGAGGCTATATTATCATCTCCTTCTGATTCTTTATTATAGTAAATGTATGGGTGGATATCTTCCACGTGAACAATGCCAAGCAGGGTTTTGGAGAAAGCCCCTTCCACATCATCTAGTATGGATTTGAATGGATGCTTCTTAAATATGAACCTCTTCCTCTCTGCTACATCAAACACAACTGGGGTCTCCATACTTACTTTGTGTTTACTTATGTAGGGTTTCCATGAATTTCTGAAATGACGCGACGGGTAGGGCTCTGTTTCAAACTAATTATCCGTTCGCTCCAACTACGAAACTGTTATGCCTTTGTGCTTTGATGTCTTAGTGCACCAATGCTCTCCAATTTCTGTGCTCTCGAATGTAAATGTTAAAATGATCGACTGCAAATTTCTTTTTATACAATCTGTTGTATTTAATGCTTGCAACCATACATAGAGATTTTGAAACTTTGATCCCAATGCAATTTAGATAATGCATGAATGCATATAGTTGTAATCTATGCTTTTAACCATGAATCCAAAGGTGCATACTCTGAAGTGAGTACACCAACCGCATAGGGGTCCTGAGCTAGAATAGCTCCCCCTTAGACCAAGAAGGTCTATTCAAGCAGAAGTAGAGGGTGCGTCCATTGTGGATGCATCAACTACTTTGTCAACATTATTGTCCTTCTTAATTTCAACTCATATTTTGCTTGAATCTTCATTTTCTTTGACAAAATTGACTTCTCCTTTCTCTTCAAATAATGACTTTTTAGGATCCTCTTGTTTCTGAGTTTTGGATCTACAAAACCTTGTGATATGTCCAGCCTTTCCACATGTGTGACAAATGATAGGAGGTCTGATGTTCTTTCTCATCATGTTGCATTGTTTTGTTGTGTGTCCATTGTAGTTGCATATCTGACATGTAATATTCTGCAAATTTCTTGAGAGTTGAGTTCTGTGATTTCTTTGATTTATATTCCTATGATTTTGTTGAGGTTGATTTCTTTGACTTGTTCTACAATGAATAGCCCTGTGACCAAACTTATTACAGGAGTAACAATAACCATGTTTATTGCATGCATAACAAGTTTTGTTAACTTGCTTGATTTCTCTTTTAGGTGGTTCAGATATAACCTTTGTGTATCTTCAACTTTCTTAGCTTCTAAAGATGCTTCAAGTGTTTTTTCTCTCTTTTGTGATGTTTTGATTTCATCTTGTGCTGTACTGAATCCAAGACCAGTAGTGTTCCCTTTTTGCCTTTGTGCATTGAGCTGGGATTGAATCAAATCAGAACTTGTGTGAAGTTTATCAATCTTGTCTTTTGCTTCTGTTAATTCAGATTCCAACTTCTTCTTAATGTTTTCCAATTCCAAGACTTTCATGTTTTCCTGCAGAAGTTCATCTTCTAATTGATTGCTTTCTTTGATCTTGTCTTCAATGGTGTTCTAGCTATTTGTAAGTTGTTCCTCCAGATCTTCAAGTTTATCCTTTAGAGATTTATTCTCTTCATTAAGCTTTTTGACCATTTGTCTTAGATCACTTGTAGAACAATCTTTCAAATCTTTTCTTATCCTTTTAATAAGTATTTGAGAGCCATCATTTTTCAATCTTAGTTCTTCATTTTCATTCTCAGATTTGTCAAGATCTTCAAGAGCTGCTTCAAGATTATTTTTCAAATGTTTTGCTTCAGTTGAGTCCATGAGCTCCTCAAGTGGTTAAACTTTCTTTCAGAGGACCAAAGCTCTAATACCAATTGTTAGAAACACTGAGAGGAGGGGGGGGGGTGAATCAGTGTTTATCTATTAATTATATTTCAGCCAATTAAACATATATCAAATGTGCATCCAAAGAAACATAACACAAGAAGACATAACACATGATATGATTATAGAGAACCTTGATCAGAGGAAAAATCCGGTGGGGATTAGTACCCACAAATATTGTACTAGGTATAATGAACCTATTAAAGTTCCTTTGCCCTGTTAGAAGCAGTCTTTACAAATTAAGTACAATGACCTGGTTAAAGGTCTGACCCTGTTAGGAGTCTTTTACAAAACCCTGTTAAAGGTATAT
The DNA here is from genome assembly GCA_018584345.1 of Thuja plicata. Taxonomy (NCBI): domain Eukaryota; kingdom Viridiplantae; phylum Streptophyta; class Pinopsida; order Cupressales; family Cupressaceae; genus Thuja; species Thuja plicata. The sequence continues at coordinate 101,994 of MU226886.1, read as the reverse complement.
GACTCACTTCCTAGGCTCACTACCCAATAAGATGAAGGCTACAACCCTCTGAATGTTGATATGCACTATATCAAAATGAATTATTGTAATGACACTATTGTCTGATCAGTTCTGTGTATACGTGGATGCTCTTACTCCTTTAAAGAGCTATATCATCTTCTGACTTCATTATACTGCTCATCTATATCTTCCTCATACATAATAATCAACACTTGTAACATAACATTACATTACATACTTATATGTTTACAATTGAATAATCGCGACCCAAAACAAGACTCTAGTCGGCCTTTAAACCAAAATATACAATGCTTCTGAACAAGTCGACCTAAGCGTGTTTACTACAACATTAATTACATTAATACAAACTTACAACTAAAGGTGCTTAGCCATTACATTACAAAATCATTCACTTTGATCAAAACTGTAGTCAGCTTCCATGCTCTATTTCTTGGACTGCAGATTTACTAATCTACCTGTAACTTTTCCATACTGATGTTCTGTACTCTGCGCGTCTAGATCTAGCATTTATATACACCATAGAGTATATGCCTAAGCACACATGCTCTGGTGTGATCTCTAACATGTGCGCTGTTGTACTGATCTTCGTATGTGTCTGTCTGCCCTATTTTCATACTTAGTAATTTTGTCTTTCATAACATAACTTAAGTATGACTTTGTTGCCATGATTGACAACACAAAATAAGTCATGCTTCCTCAGGAATTCAACTTGCCAATAGAACTTGAATGCTTTAGAGGAAGACTTGAACACTTTTAAATCTTGAAAACATGTAGAACAATGGATGCTTAAACTTTTTGCTTGATGATGGTTGTTCACTTAGTGAGGCTTAGAGAAAATGAGAGGAGAAAACTTCCTTATACATGAATCTAGGGTGCAATATTCTAGAGAGGCCTACATAGGATAATTAAACTCTAATTAGATATATATCCATAGAAAAGGATCTATAGTAAATATAATTTAAGATTCATCGCTTCAAAACCCAAAATAGCCGCCCCGAAAGCGGGAAAATGAGCTTTTAATTACCCCCGACAACCGACAAAATTTTAAACTGGAAAGGGGGACCTGTATCAAAATTGAGGTCAACCTTGACCTAGGTAAAGGTCAAGGTCAACCTTCACCTAGGGACACCAAACCCCTAGAAAATGTTCCAGATGGGATGGATGGTGTCCGAAGAGGTCCAATCAGGGTCCTAAACAGGCACAAAAGCAGGAGAGGGTGCAAAAATGAGGGGACAATATGATTATGGTCAAAAACACCCCCTAAGGAGGGCTAAACATTCTTAACATGGAAGTCATTCCATTTTAAGATGATACATTAAAACCCCACTTTAGCGGGAGTATGGAAATCAAACATACTCGCGATAAAGTTAGAAGACTCTGGTGGATCACAATGAGGTAGGACATCACTTAGTCAAGGACATGAGCCCCTAGACCAAGGATTCTAACTTAACATACATGCACAAAGATATGAAAGAAAAGAGAAATTAATCATATAAAATATACATGATTACATACGTAAGACAAGAGCAACACTATAGATAACATAGCTTCATGATCTAATCCTACTACCATGAAAGTGAAAGAGAGGAAAGAGAAACTGATTACCTCACCTAGTAAGATTCCCACCTTACCATGAATCACCAAGGGGGGAGAGCCCAACAGGTTTACCCATAAAATGTGCTTTGTAATTGTAATGTGTCTTCTGATGACTTTTGGAATATCCATAGATCCACATTCTTGTATCACTATGGAATATAAAATGCGTTTCTTTTCAAGATTTAGAAACTTATGTGCATTACCTTTCAAGGGTTTAGCATATTGTAAAATGTGTATCTCTTCAGGATTTAGCAACTTATGCTTGTTACCTTCTGAGGATTTAGCAAAAATAAAAATAAAAGTAAAAATGCATGTCTCTTCAGGATTTAGTACTTAGCATTAAATGTCATCTTCTAAATAAAAGAGGGACCAAAGATTCGATCATCAAGTGCCCTATGATCTAGAGGAAGAGGAATCTCAGAATGAAAGTCCACTACTCAATTCTTCACATAATCCAAAAGAGCAATAAGTCCACTACACAAATCCTTGATGAAAGTTTTGAAAGTGGGAATATTGGTATTAGTTAATCTCCTAATAGCATGAGAAATTGAAGCCTAAAGAGTAACAAAAATGATGAAATGGATGATACTTTCATAAACATCATAAGTACTATAAAGAGATGCTAATAGAATAGTAATGAGGAAAATAACCATACACCAAAGTATCTTAAAGATTCTCATAGTGAATGAAATGCAAGAAATGTTTTTATATTTTTATGAGTATGTAGATTTTTTTGTATTTTAAAATGCAAGAGCATAAAAGAAAACTAATTTAGTATGTATGCAAAAGACAGTCTCTAAGGAAAAGAGGAAAAGCATCTAACACCTAAAAGAAAGTGTTGTCTATCACGGGTTCACCAAAATGTAAAATAAGAAATGGGATAAATCATTAAATGTGGGATATGAAATAGATGTTATATTTGAAATTAGAATGTTTATTGAAATGTGTGGGGAAGATAAGATTTTCCTTTTAACCTCAAATACATAAAGGAAGGATCCAATTGATTAACCCCAAAGGAAGGATCAATGAATAAATGAATCAATCTATTGGAAATGAGAGCAAAGAGGAAGACCTTAGATTCTGTTTTATAGAAAAGAACGTGTGATAGATTTAGAAAGATTAAGAACTTTAACTGAAATGAATAGGAGAAAAGTACTAACCTCAAAATGTTACAGTTCTAAAGAATGTTGTTTTCAAGGGCATGCACTGAGTTTTTGGAAAATATACAACCGGATCTGGAATAGAAACGCAGAGACAGACAAAACCCATAAATATTTTTCCAATATGGCACAGTTCCAATTTTGACCCTCAAGTCAATGTCACCATTGACCCTGAATTTCTTTTTCCAACCTAGGGTAGAATCAACCTCCGATTCTGGCCTAAAATCTCTGATAGAAAATCTATTTCCTAATCCTGATAGTTTGCCGAAAAGGGTATCTAAATCTGCACTCCAACTCGTTGTTCCAAACCTGTCCCTGCAAGAAAAATGGTTTTTTTGTTGGGGGGGAGGGATTTGCCATAGTCAAACCCTGATTTAGGAATTAACCTTGAAATCAATAATTTAAATAGAGAATACTATCAAGTAGTAGAAGTAAATCTAATAATGAAGCTATGATATTCAATAGATATGCAATTGTATTTCAAATGTAAACAAGTATGTAAATATAAAAGATTGGACTCAATATTAGAAACCGTAAACCTCTATGATTGTATGCTTGGAATCCACCTTGAAGAGAGAATGCATGAATCTTGAGGATGCACAAAGGATCTTGAAGGAAGATCACACCACTATGATGGATAGATATAGGTTTTGAATGTTGAATCTTGAATGCTTGAACCAAATCCCTTCAAAGGCTTGAATTCTTGAATCCTTGATCTTCAATGGAGAACTTGAATGTTTGAGAGGAATAATTGAACACTTTGAAAGCTTGAAAACATGTAGAACAATGGATTCTTTAACTTTTTTCTTGATGATGGTTGTTCACTTAGTGAGACTTAGAGAAAATCAGAGGAGAAAAATTCCTTATATATGAATCTAGGACATAACCTTCTAGAGAGGCCTACATAGGTGAATTAAATTCCAATTAGACCTATTTCACTAGAAGAGTACCTATATTATATGTTGGCTGTATTTCTTGTTTTGGCAGTCTTCCTAGCTCCTTGTCCTATTCTCTATGCTATGGTGTATCCATTTCAGTTATCTCTTGTTCAGTTCAGCCTTTCCATTGTCATTTTTTAAGGTTTTCAAGTCTACACTTAACCAAATCGATAAAACCCTGAAAACCCTAGGCTAATCCAAATGATAAATGTTATATTTGAACCCTAGGTCTTGGCGAGTTATTTTTCAAAGTTACTTTTTATATCCGCTTAAGGCATGTGCTTTATATTTGAATCACGTAGTCACGATGAGTTTTGTCAGTGTCTTTAGGTTGCGCGAGTTGGCGACGAGTTGTTATGAGAGGTAATCGTGCAGTCGCGATTTGCCTATGTCTAGTTATGATCTATGCATGAGCGCGCGATGAGATGTTTTAATGGTATATCACGCAGTCGCGATATCTTTTGGAGGTCAAACTTTGGGTTCATGAGTCAGCGACGGGGTAGAAGTTTGTTTTTCGCGCACCCACGTCAGGTTTTTATGCCAGTGATTTAGGTCCGTGATTGCACGACGAGGTCATATTTTAGCGGTCACCCACTTGCGTAGGTACTAACTCATGTTGTATTGTGCAGTGTGAGTGCGCGATGAAGACATAAAATGTTGATGTGAAATTGCATCGCTCAGTCGCACATGTAGTTTTTAAGGTTCTTAAAGGTCCGCGAGCGAGCGACCAAGGTGATTGTTCAATGTATCACGCACTCGCCGATGTTTTTAGGTGGTCAAATGTCAGCTCGCGAGTATGTGATGAGTTAAAAAGGGAAGGTCATCGCTCGGTCACCATTCCATAAAGGTGAAAGAATGTCAGCTCACGACTATGCGACGAGGAAAAAGGAAGGATATCGCAAACTCGCCGGTCAATTCAGATGAAAAGAAAATGGCTCGTGAGTTGGCGACTAAGCAGAAAATAGATGTCATCGCCTACCTATGCATAAGATGAAAGAAGGAATATTAAGATGGCGAGTACGCGACTAGACAGAGTATGTAGTGAAAAAGTGAATGTCGTTCAGTCGCTGAGATTCAGGTGATATGAAATATTAACTCGCGGGGGTGCGATGAGCTGCCAATGAAGAAAGCATCGCTCACTCGCATGTATCAAAAAGCAAAGTATAAAAGTGGCACGAGTATGTGAAAAACATGAAATGAGATCCAAAAACATCGCATCACTCAATCGCAGAAGGTAAAAAATGGAGTAAAAATGGATGGCGAGTATGCGATGAGAAATAAAAAGGGTGTGTCGCTCACTCGCCAGGTTTTTTTTTTTTCAAAAGTGAAAATGTAGCAGCAATGCAAACAGAACTCATGAACTGTTAGAGCAGATTTTATTAAAGGAGTTGATGGTGCATTCATTTGCATCCATCATAAGATCAGAGCCCAGGTTGTTAAGTTTGCAGAAGAAAGATATTTTTCTCAGCTTGCAGTGCTTTCCGAGTTGATCAGAGAGTTCTAAATTTTAGGAATTTGTGCACATAATAGTTAGCTGATATTTGAGATAGATTTGTTTAAATATTGTTAAAGAAAAAGAGGTTCAAGGTGTTGTAAATGTGCAGAGTTATGGCTGAGATTTCACAAGTGTAGCGAGCAGATTTTGATATACACTGATTCAATAAAATATTGTATGAAGTCTTTACAGCAGAGACTAACATCAACAGGTTCCCACTTGATGTACATCACCGATGCTAGATGGGATAGGCACAAGGGTGCAGGTACTGAGTATTCAAGACTTCAGTTAGCTATTAGACGATGAAGTGAAAGCTTGGGAAGTTATGATTACACCCAAGAAAGGAAGTCTGTGGTAGAAGAGGAAATCCTGGACGATGAGTGAAGTGAAAGTTTGGCATTGCACTGTTTGAGACATGAGGGATAGTTATTGTAAAAGGAGAATGTAGGTGAGTAGGCAAGCACAGCTATCTGGATTCAACATAAATACTATCTGGGCTTGGCCCTTTTGTCATTTTCTCTCTCTTTTGTCTCTCTGTACTTTAGGGTTAGGTTCTCTGTGATCATCCAAAGGTTGTTGCATCATTAGGGGATTCCAAGATGGTCAGTAACCCTATATATAGGATAAGAGTTGTAATTTTCAGAGGTCTTGGAGGTTGGAACATTTTGAAAAGGAGATAATATACTATAGAATTCAGATATTCTAGTTTTATGTCTATCTTTTGAAGCTATGTAATCTTTCATGTATGAAAAGATGGATCATATAAATAATATACGGTGAAATTTTACTCTCCTCTATTGCTGTCTCTTTATTCTTTGTGTATGCTTTTCTATGCTAAGTTTACAAGGTATTCTATAACATTCTGGTTATAAGGTAATCATTTGACTACTTGCAAGTTTCTTTTAAGGAAAGAACTAATTTTTGTAAGTAGATTCAGGGAGCATAATGCTTTGTTATAAGGATTTGATACAATAGATTTGAGGTGACAGGATAACTTGTAAGGGAATTTATCTAAATTTCATGTGAGCTGTAAGGCAGTTTACTGTGTTTTGTTTTTATTATATCGTCACTTATTTTGACTCTATAGCCCAAAGGATAGGCACTGGTCCAGAAAATAGTCTGATAATCTATCTTTGTCTAAGTTTTTCCAAGTTATCAAAACCAAATTCAATCAAAATACTTTGTTACTAAGAACAAACTGAACTTGTTAAGGACCTATGTCAGCAAGACAATGTCCATTATAGTGATTCCTTGGAGATTGAATCATTAGGTTATCCCTCCTATAATAAAAGGAAGAAGGATGAGAATCCTTGTATCACTGGTTCTTGTTATGATAATAGCTATGGTTTGTATGATTATATCTTGCATATGGTTATGCTTGGTCATTTGCAAGGTGATCCATAAGTTGATTTGACAGAGATACATAGTAAATCAGTGTCCACATTAATACATACTGTGTAAACATCCATCATAAAAGGTAAAACCTGCCTGAGCATACGTGGAGCTCAAAAACGAAGAAGGACCTTACCCAGTCCTTAGCAATTAGGATTTTCTTGTCTCTGAATCAGTATTAGAAGGCATAGTGTTCAAGTATTTATTTCAAGCACTGTGGTTCATGCAAGAAAAATCCCTAAAAAATTGGCGACTCTGCTGGGGATAGTTATTTAAAAGATCATTTAAAAGGTTCTCCCAGAACCTGGTTGCAGACAAGTTTTTATAAGTACCAGAGAAAGAGTCTGCTGGGAAATAGAGATTGTAAAGTTTTGTTGTTGTCATATCAACCATTGATAGCTATTCATTCATCCCAATTTATTGGGTGGCGACTCTAAAAGGAAAATCTCTGAGATTAGTGCAAAATTGATAAAATGTCTTACAAAATGAATACTAGGTCAAAAAAAAGAACTGACCCAGAAAGGGTATTGAATGAAGGAATCCCATCATCCTCAAGAGTTGGAGCCTCTTGGAGAAAAAAGAGAAATCAGGTCGATATGGATGAAACCCCTTTAAAAGGTGAAGAAACAAAT
>MU226886.1:12878-69623 GCA_018584345.1 Thuja plicata | reverse complement strand
CATAGCTATGGTGGTGGGTTCGATCATGGAGCTTTGTATCATTTTTGGTGATGGTATTTCCCTTTCTATGTGGTCACATATGTTCTTGCAATACCTTTTTACACATGATATTAGTAGATAAAACATTTTTTTATCAACGTATCTTCTACTAGTTGAATTGGAGTTTTGTTTTTAGTACTAAGCCATCTCTTTGTATTGTATCCTTTGTCTTTGTTTTTCTTATCTTCTTTTTTTTGTGCCCATGTGCCTGGGTATTCGAGTTTAGATCCTTTGTTTGGGGGCTTGTGTCCTTAAACTTAGTGATATCTTATCTCTTTACAATTTTCCTATGGTCTTTTCTTCCTTCTCCATTGATTCCCTTATCATGAGCATGAGATTTGCCTCATACTTCTGCTAGAGTAGGGAATAAATTTAGAGTCCTAAATTTTAAACACCTAACTTATATTCAATTTGAAGACCATTTTATGCCAACATTAGTGTATTTTCTATGGTATGACCTGATATTGCACTTAAAGGATACCTAAATTTAAATATGTGTCCTCCATTGCATTCCATCTTGCAACTCAAGGTGGGCCCTTATTTGCAAGTGTGTTTCTCTCTTTTTTATCCAATCCCATAATTTCTTTCTTCACCCACGCCCGATACACTTATTTTTGGCCTTCATGATCTACTCTGACCTTCGTGATCCACTCTAAACTCATAATGAGTTGTCATCGAAGATCCCACACTTACCTTACCTCCATGGCACCTAGATCAAATTTGGGCTCATTCTCCCAGGGATATGTCACTGTTGACGACTTGTCCCTAGGAAATTTCACCATTAGAGACACGTTCTAGGAGAATGGGGCCCAAATTAGGCCTAGAGGCCCATCCCAGGGTTTAGAAGAAACTATGGTCTTGTGGTCGGGTTGCTTAGTTCTAACTTCCCGAAATGATGCAAGATGTATATAAAACCCCTATTTCTCCTCATTTTGGCATTCATTTATAATCTATTATTCATTGTTAGCATCCAAGATCAATATTTCACAAGTCCAACCATTATTATCAAGTGCTAACAAGTAAATCAAGCATTCAAGAGCCATCAAATTCATGCATTTAAGAAATCCTTCCTCTCAAGAAATCAAGGTGTTTTCTTTCATAGATCTAGCTTCTTTCCCCTTTAGAGGCCAAGAAAATGAGTTTTCTCTCAAGGAAGGAGGTCCACATCCATCTATCACCAGTCAAGTATTCCCTATCTTTTCTCCAACAAAACATTGTGATGGTTGCAACATTTATTCTATAAGGTTTTTCCTTTCCATGATTTCCTTTTAGGTTTTTTTATTTATTCAAAGCTATCATATCAAGATACTTGATCATATTTTAAGAAGTATTTGCATCTACAAGGTATGTATATGCTTCATTTTCTAGATCTAGTGTCTGCTACATGAAAACACACTTTCATTATTTCATTTCATTTCAAGGTTGATTCCTAAACAGTTGTTTGATTGAGGCAAAACCCCTTTTCAACCTTCTTCCCCATTTTTGGGTGTAAGAGAAGGATACACAACCTATGTGATGATTAAAAATTCACACATATATTTAAGTGATACACAACATATACAAATGCCAAAAGTAGTTCCAATTAAGTACAATACACTAATTTCATACACTTATATTATATCTCTGATATGGTTTAATTCATACCTCAAATCATCATTTATCTACACTTTGATTATATAATGTAACGTGAATGAGTGGAATCATATTAGTTTGCATAAATTCCAATATCTAAACCATCTAAGAGGTGTCTCTTGCAAAAAATATCCCCCTTTGGCATTGATGGAAACACTTAGTGAAAAATGACCAAGTGTCAAAATCAGTACCAAACATTAACTCATCAAAATAAAAAATTTATATGCCCTCCCCTAGGATAGATAAATCTTTTCATATATTTTTCACTCCTCTCTCCCCCTTTGACATCAATGGAAAAGGAAAGGATCCACAAGCCAAAATCTATATAAAATTTTAATTTATGTTATATATATACTTTATAGTAAAAAAAGTAAGCAATTTCTTCTGTGTTCATTTTGGGAATCTTTTAGCCCTCTTTAGTGTGTTCCTTATGATAGGACCTTACATTGCACCTAATTGCATACATAATATAAATCAAGGTCATGTATTCTCCTTCAATTTTGATAAAAAAATCTATTTTGGCTCTAATCTCTATGCATATGTTCTCATTTATCCATCCATTTACATAATTATTTTCCCTCTTGGGCCCCATTCCAAGATTTGGATGCATTTATGATCAATTTTCCCACTTATGTTTCCAATTCTCCTCGAACCACTTAACACCCCTTTGATCCCGCAACTTTACTTTGAAATTACCACCCTCTGGGTATAGGTTTAACCTGGTTAGACCTATACATGGTAAATGTCGAAACACTTTTGACCTATACATTAGGAGTTTAAATTTTTTTGGGCTCTCAGCCCGATGCAAGGTGTTTTCATTTTCTTTCCTAATGAGATCTACCTTTGTGAATTTGGACCCCAAAATCACTATAAAAGGATACCCCTTCCCTTCATTTTGAAATCCATATACATCTAAGACATCTACATCTCTCATTTGTGCAAGTTACCTACAAGGAAACTCTTTTTGCATTCAAGGAGTTCAAGAAGGAAACATTCATTGAATGCATTCATCATCTATCAAACTTTCATGCATTTCCTTCTACAGATCTAGCTTCTTTATTCATAGGAGACAAAGGAGTTGGCTATCAAGGGAGGAGATCTACATTCATTCATTTAACTCTTCCTTTTCTTCTTCTTCAATCCAATATTGAGGCAAATTACAAGCATATATTACATGAGGTTTTTTTCTTACATTATTTCTTTTTGGTTTTTGTGTTGAGTCAACACTATTACATTAAAATATTTGATCTCATACTAAGTATAATTACATCTATATGATTTGATACATTTCCATTGTTAGATTCAATCTCTTCTACATGATATCATTTCCTTTATTTTAATTCAAGGTTAATTCCTAAATCAGGGCTTGACCAAGGCAAGCCCTTCCCCCCAACAATTTTCCCTTCTCTCTTGTGCGCAAGAACAGGTCTTGAGAGAAGATTTAGTGACAGATAGGAAAACTCATTTGGAAGAAATTTTCAGATCCATTTTTTGTTTTTGATTCCGACAGTATCAGGTATAGGTCAAAAATTCAACCTATAACCTTATATTTAGTGTGCATATTAAAATTACCAAACTGAAAAGACAATCTATAGAGTTGTCGAGATCCATTTTTGTTTCTTATTTTGAGAAGATTTGGTATAGGTTGAACCTTCAACCTATTCCTGGGTACAAGCTGAACCACTTTGGACCTTTTCCTAAGATAGAACAAAAAGTTACAAGTTACAGAGTTCCAGATCATAGCCTATAGGATTCATCTATTGGAACATTTCGGGACTCTATCAGACAAAATATTAGTATTTGAACATCTTATTCCTCTTCCATTTCTAGGTACATACATTTTTTGTTCGTATATTTTTCATTTAATTGTCTACATTATATGACATCTGTTGTTGTATTTTTTTGTTATATCTTCTTCAATCATAAATATAAGATATCTATCCATTTTCTTCTATGCGTCACAAAGAATACCCCAAATTCACCCCCTAGATAAATCCTACATTTGTGCCATTTCATCCTTGGGGTTGTAAAAATCATATTTAGCTTGACGACCATAATTGGGGTCATTTAATGTACATGTGTGACTTGGTGATCTACCATTGATCACCATTTCACATTATACATTTTGGTGAACCCGACATGAATCGAAGATGCAACCTTCTAATTTGGTAGTTAGATCTTATTTGGATTTAGTTAGAATTGCATTTACAGTTTCTCTTTTGATCTTGGTGTGTGATCTCTTTGATAGTTTCATCCTCTTTGTACATCATTGTAGATCTTATTTCTATTTACATTCTTAATTTTGAGATTTAGCTATGTGTTTGTCAACATGGAACTCTCTAAATTAGAATGGTGTGCAAATACTTACGTTGTTACATTTCTTCTTACTTCTTTTTATAAAACACATGAAATGAAAAATCACTACTTGAATGTCATTATGTTTATCATCATTCATGGCGTTATTTTAAATGCCATAATGAGGTTGACTAATATACTCCTTTGTTACAAGGCATATTTGAAGACCATTATAAATATTCATGTCTATTTCTTCTTCAACTTTTAACCAAACGTAAGGGATATATATTACATATGGTACTATATTAACGATCCTAGTGTTAACCTCCCTAATGTTGATCACAATTATTCAATTGTGTATTGTCATTGATGTTTACACAAATATAGTGATGTTACACAAATGTATATACCCAAACCAAGCACAGTCAGTATATGCCAAGTTCTCTCGGGCACTAAAGAAGACCAAAGTGATTTTCAGTTTTAACCAAATTCACTTGGGCATTACAGTATTGGACGGGCATTGAAGGATTGTTGTATTAACCGATTTATGCTTTTAATGTCAGCCGAATAATAACAGTTTACATTTTATGGTTAATTGGTTATATGTAGCCGACAGACTTAAGTTTTATTATTTATTTGAAAGGTTATTCAAGCCGACTAGAGAAGTCCTATCATATATAAACAAGGTCAAGTTTGGATTAAATTTGTGAAAGGTGTAAGAGATGTGTGTGTGTGTGATATGAAGAGTGGAGGCGAAATCAGATGGGATTATGATTAAGGATAAAACATACAGAGCTGCAACAAAATATTTGATTAGTGAGGATCAAATTATTAAAACTAGAGCAGAGATCTGAATAAGCAAAGATAGTTTCTTCAAGAAACAGGTCAATCCATTGTTACTCTCTAACAATTGTAGTAGTGATCCAAAATCTCTTTACGGAGTAGACTTAACATTCTTTTGTAAATCCTCTCACAAGGTGATATTTCTACAATGAAGTATCTGAAGACCTATAACAAGGCCACTCCTTATAGGGTGATTAAATCCTCTAATAGGGTCACACCTAATAGTGTGTTATTGTAACCTTTAACAGGGTTGGCTCCTAACATGGCTCACTTCAGAAGAGTGAAAAAAATAGTGACTAGTTGCAATTGGTGGTTTTTCCCAAATTGGGTTTCCGTGTTAAATCTTGGTGTTATCTATGTACATGTTATTTTATTTATCCTTTATGTTTCTACACTTAATCACTAAAGGATAATTATATTTAATATCTTAAATTTTTGTTTGTTAACCGAGTGATATTTGAATATATGTGTTAACCGAGTAACAATGATAAGTTTATTTTCGACATCTAAGGGACTTGGATTTTTTTTTGTGGGGACTTATTCACCCCTCTCCTCTTAGTTACTCAACTCATTTCCAACAATTGGTATCAGAGCACCAAGTGCTTTCAGGGAAGGTTTCAAGGCCTATGCTAAAGTTCAGAGATGTCTTACAGAAGGAAGATCCCCAAGCTTAACAAAGACAACTTCGTTGCATGGCAAGATTTGATGACGATAAATCTATATACTATTAGAGACACTAGTTTGCAATTCCTATATCACAAGTATGTGGAACCACCAAGACCTATGTCTGTGGATCAGCTGATGGACATGAAGAATCACAATATAATGATGATTGATATAGCTTCCTCACTTAGCTATTCCAAATTTGATAAAATCAAGGACTGCCCTACTGCCTATGGGATGTGGAAGAAACTACATGAGATACATGGAGGAGATGACAATGTAAAGAAATGCAAAGAAGAAATTCTCAGAGGTCATTTTGATCAGATGAAAATGAAAGAAGGAGAAAACATTACAAAATACTGTGAAAGAATCAAGAAAAGTGTCAATGCCATCAGAGCTAACGGTGGAACAATTGAAGACAAAATAGTGGTTAGTAAGGTATTGAGAACTTTTCTTCCTATCTATGCTATTAGAGTTTCAGCTATTCAAGAGATGAGGTGCAACAATGATATAACTCTAGATGCATTGGTTGGTAGGGTAGCAAATTTTGAGTTGGATAACTTTGACAATTACTCTCCTAATCCTAGCAATTTTGAGTTTGCATTCAAAGCTAAACTAAACCTTGGTAAGATGAAGGGAAAAAAAATTGGCAGTGATAGTGATGATGATTTTGATGATGAAGATCTGTAAATCATTAAAGCATTACTTTCAAAGAGAGCTGCCAAAGGAAAGTACAAAGGAAGAATACCATTGATTTGCTTTTCATGTAATGAGGTTGGTCACATTGCTGCTAAGTGTCCAAACAAAGAAGACAAAGATGAGAAAAATTTCAACAAGTACAAACGAAAGAAGGATTTCAAGAGTTACAAAAGCTACAAGGAAAAAGGTAAGAAATCTTGTTATATTGCTAAAGATTTTGATAGTGATGAAGATGAAGATGAAATAGTTTACATCACTATTAAGGATGATTCAGAAAATGAAGATAATGAAAAGACTGCACTTTACTCTCATGTTAGAAAGAATGAGAGTTGGATAATTTATAGTATTTTTTCTTACCACATGACGGGTGACAAAACTAAATTTGAACATCTTGAGCACTATGATGGTGGGAGTGTCAGTTTTAGGAATGATGAAACTTGCTATGTGAAAGGGAAATGTTGTATTGCTCTAACAAAAGGAATCGAATGTGATAATGCTTACTGGGTTGAATGACTAAGGAGTAATCTACTAAGTGTGGTACAACTGATTAACATCAGTGTCAAGGTAGAATTCATGAATGGTAAGGCCAAGCTCCTGGATGGTAAAGGGAACCTAGTTGGAACTAGGAGGCAAACAAAAGGTAATCTATTCTATCTTGATCTCACTGAAATTTCATGTTTTATTGCACAAGTAGAAGAAATATAGTTATGGAATAAGAGGTTGTGTCATGTGAATTTTGATAACCTAGTCAACATAAGAAAAAACAAAAGAGTAAGAGGTATTCCTATTCTGAACAAACCTGAATTAGCAATATGCAAACAATGTTAAATTGGGAAGATGGGCAAAACTAGTTTCAAGAGAAAGAATTACAGTACATAAGAAGTCTTGGATTTAGTGCATACTGATTTGTGTGGACCAATCCAAAAAAAAGTTACATAGGTGAGAAGTATTTCATTCTATTTGTTGTTGACCATTCCAGAATGATGACTGTTATGTTTCTCAAAGAAAAATCAGAAGCTTTTCAGAAGTTCAAGTGGTACCTTGCCAGAGTTGAGAAAGAAACAAGAAAGAAACTTAAATGATTGAGATATGAGAGAGGGGGTGAATTTATTTCTAATGAGTTCAATGAATTCTGCAATGAAAGAGGAATCAAGAGACAAGTATCTTCCCCAGGTACACCATAAAAAAATGGGATAGCAGAAAGAAGAAACAAATCTTTTATGGATTTTGCAAGAACCTTGATGATTGAAAAGAATGTTGCAACCAAATACTAGAAGGAAGCCATGAGCACTACAATTCGCACCTTCAATAGGGTTCAATTGAATAAAGGTACTCAAAAGGAACCTGTAAAATTATGGTATGGCTATAAACCTAATGTTCATTATTTCAAAGTATTTGGAGGTAAATGTTACATCTTGAAGGAAGAAAGAAATGGAAAATTTGATGTAAAAGGTGATCAAGGGATATTCCTAGGCTACTCCTACAAAACAAAAGCATATAAATGTTTGAATCTTACTACTCATAAATTCATAGAAAGTGTACATGTAAAGATTGATGAGTTTGCAGAGAGAAGCGATGAAAAGAGCAGTAAAGATCCTAAGGACTACAAAAAATTTGTGTATTATGAACCTGATACTATACCTAAGACACAGGCAATGGTGATTGGACAACAACCATGTCAACAACTAAATTCATCATCACAAACCTTGTTGCAACCTATGCAACCTGAGCTGCTAATTGAAGAAATTGAGTCTCAGAATGAAGAAATTGAGTCATAGATAGAGGGAACCAAGTCACAGAAAGAGGCACCCGAGTCTCAGATAGTGCCACCCGAGTCTCAGACAGTGGAACTTGGGTATCAAACAAAAGAGTAGAATAGTATATTTGAACATGGTGAACCAAGTGGAACAAGCCTAGAATCAAAGAGGAAGGAACCTATACTTGCAAAATATGTCAGGAGGCATCATGCACCTGATAAAATAATTGCAGATCAGTCAGAAGGTGTAATGACAAGGAAAAAAATTAAAGGTACATGTTTTCTTAGTGAAATTGAACCTAGATCTATCACAGATTCATTGAATAATGAAAGCTGGATAGAAGCTATGAATGAAGAGATAGAGAAGATAGAAAAGAACAAAACATGGACTCTTGTACCTAGACCAAAAGAGAAGAATTTCATTGGTACTAAGTGGGTTTTCAGAAACAAGATGAATGAAAAAGGTGAAGTTTCCAGAAACAAAGCAAGATTAGTATGTAAAGGATATGCTCAAGAAGTGGGTATTGATTATGGAGAAAAAATTTCTCCTGTTGCAAGACTTGAAGCAGTCAGAACTCTTTTGACATATGCTACACATAAAGGATTCAAGGTATACCAAATGGATGTAAAATCTGCATTCCTGAATGGAATTCTTGAAGAAGAAGTCTATATTGAGTAACCTGAAGGTTTTGTATATCCTAACAGAATAAATACGGTTTTCAAATTACACAAATCCTTTTATGGACTGAAGCAAGCTCCTAGAGCCTGGTATGAAATATTGCATGGTTACCTAGCAAGTATTGGATTTCAGAGATCTAATGATAATAGTAGCATGTACATCAAATAAGGACCTCAGAACAAGATATTATTAGCATAAATATTAGTTTATGATATACTATTTACTAGATATGATGATTCATGCAATGCATTCTTCGAAGCTATGAGTAAAGTATTTGAGATGTCTATGTTTAGTGAAATCAAATTCTTTGTTGGTTTACAAGTTTATCAGATGAAGGATGGTATCTATATTACTCAGTCTAAATACATCAAAGAGATACTGAAGAAATTTGGAATGGAAGATTCCAGGCAAGTTGGAGCACCTATGTCTACTGAACATAAGTTTTCTAAGGATGACGACTCAAAGGAAGTAAATAAGACTACCTACAGATCCATTATTTTTAAACTTCAATATGTTGTTCACAATAGACTTGATATTGCATTAGCAGTTGGTATTGTTGCAAGGTTTTCAGCTAATACTAGAGAGAATCATTTGATGGCTATCAAAAGGATTCTGAGATATCTAAAGGGTACTGAAGAGTATGGATTATGGTATAAGAAGGTGAAGACTTTTACTGATGCTGATTGGGAAGAAAGTGTTGATCACAGAAAGAGCACAAGTGGTGGAGCATTATTCCTTGGTAAGAGGTTAGTCTCCTGGACAAGAAAGAAACAAAATTGCATTTATCAGTCTACATCACATCCAGAGTATGTTGCTGCAGCATTGAATTGTTCAAATATCATATGTTTCAAATAGTTTTTGTCAGCTATAGAGGAGGAAACTAAAGAAATAATTATTATCTATTGTGACCACACTAGGGCTATTAATATTTCAAACAACCCTTTGATGCATACTAAGACTAAGAATATTGCAATAAACTATCATTTCTTGAGAGAATTGGTTCAGGACAAGGAAGTAAGGCTAGAATATGTGAATACTAAAGAACAAATTGCAGACATATTCACAAAATTGTTACCTAAGGATGCATTCTTGTATCTTAGAGGAAAGCTAGGGGTGATTCCCCTAATCGAGGCTCACTAATGGATAGATTATTGATGCATCAACAAAGCTATAGAACATATTTAACATGTTGATGCAGATTGTTAGAGCTCATTGCATATTGGAAGATAAGAAAATGGAAATATCGTGTTTTATATTGTTGTTTGATTTTTAGGGTTTTTTATTATCCTATCTTACATTTGAAATATTTTATTTGATTTACTTTTTTATTGAAATGTGGGGGGTAAATAACATGCTCTCCTTCTTGTTGGGATTAATGGGAAGTAGTACTGAGAGGGGAGGGGTGAATTGGTACCTCTAAAACTTTTAACACTTTTCACAATTCATCATTAGTAATCATTCATTACTGCATTAACGACCATTACTGTTGTTCTTTCTTATGCATGTAGTATTATTCCATAATTTTTAATTGTTTGTAACATTCATAGAAACATTCATGAAGATGATAAACACATAACACAAGATATGGTATCACAGAAAACTCATGTTAGGAAGTAAAAGCTGTGGTGGGGATGGCACCCATAAAACTTCACTATCTACATAATGGAAGGGAGCCGGTAAAGGATTACAATTGATCACTTCTGATGATCTACCCTGTTAGGAGTATTAAGGTGGAGACCGGTTAAGATCTTCTCTGTTAAGAGCTTTAACAACACTAATTTAAGTGTGCACTCGGTTAAGATTTACAATAATATTGTTAATTCCACCTTTCTTGAAAGGATTTCTTATGTGTACTACACTTGTTAGAATGAGTACATATGATTGACCTGACCGTATGAAATCTACAATTAATGATTATAGATCCATTAAAGCTCTCTTAATAATAATAATAATAATAATAATAATAATAATAATAATAATAATATCACCTTTAGTCACTAATTAATACCTTTCTCTGCTCATCGATAGCCTGTGTTCTTGTTCTTGAAACTGATTTGATTCTTTTCTCTCCTTCTACATGAATTCTCTTGTCTGGTCTCTAGATGCTCTCCGTGGCTATAATCTTTATTGAAAAACAACTATTCTCAATAGATCGAGCATCTATTTATATAATTATTTGACCTATCTTTGAATCACGCATTACAATGTTAACTCTTAGATCCAAGGTTTACAACTTGACCTTGATCTTTAGTTTACATGTTTTTAAATCAATAAAACTAATTAAAACAATAATAAATACATTTCTTCCTATGCACTTAATGGAATTAAAATAAAATCAAGAAGCTATAAATACAACTTCAGTGATTTATCTGACGTGGAAAATCAGATCCACTTTTTGCGGGATGTAACTGACTATCGGTTCTTGGTCGTCGGGTTGAACTAAAATTCTATTGGTGTTCCTTTGTTTGAACTGATCGTTGGGTTCCCTTTATCTATCAGGTTCCACTCTATGGTGTTCCGTCGGGTTGCACTTTTGTTACTCGTTGGGTTTCATTAACCTTTTTGTCATCGGATATGCTTTGAACTTTGCAGTATCGAGTAACCTTGGCGTTGGGAAGTGTTGTGCCCTGTCTATCGGTGTAGTGTGAAAAAATGGTGTAGATCATGTTTTTCCTTGTGTATACTAATGGAAAAATATAATGCCTTCAATCTCCCCCTTTGACATTAGTATCAAAAAATTAGATGTGCATAATACTAAAGTATATAGTATGTACACCAGATCTATTTCCTTGTCATTATATGAGTCCCCCTATTTGTATGCATCGGTATAGTATAAGTATCTATGTACATATGAATACTCACTTCTGACTATACATTCTCTATTCTTTTCACTTTCAGTTGTATGAGTGTACATATTATTTCCTATGTTCATTTTCCCCTTTATACTAACTGAACTGTACATATCATTTCCTTTGTTCATTTTCCCCTTTATACTAATTGAACTATACATATCATTTCCCCCTTTATTTGATACTCATGACAAAAATGTACAACTTATAAGATGCCAAAAAGTGTGACAAAAATGTGTAACTTACAATGTGTCAAGAATATGAGAATGGGTTGTCTTGATGTCTTCGAGAAATTTCTCCCATTTTTCTTGTAGGAGTTCTAGGGCCATGTGCTCTAGCTCTAGCCTCGCATGCATATCATAAATGTTGTCTAGGACATACATTTTGGTGGTGGGAATTAGTGTGTTTGCCTTTGTCACATGTTGTTGCAGTAGTGAAAGTGTCGGTAAGAGCTAAGCTTGGAGCTCATTTACCTCATCTCTGTATTTTGTCTCTGCAATTTGTATGTCTTGTCTCAATTTTTGAGCCTGTTTGATTTTCTCAATGGGTAATTTAATTGCCTCTTCATTATATGTGAGACTTTGTGCATTTGTCTTAAGATCAACATCAATTTGTGCCATCTTTTTGGTATACTCTTGTTAGAGTTGATCAAGTGTACACAATTTTTGTATTAAAGTAATATCTTCTAAGATTATTGGATCTATTGTGCTAATCAATTCAGAATGCTTTACCTTTTTCAATGCCACTTCCTAGCTTATCTTCTCAGTTAGCTTGAACTCATAATTCTGTTCAAGTCTTTCTTCCATGACCTTCTTAGCATTGATGTTCTATGATGTGATTTTACTCTGTGAGAACCACTAGTTGATCAAGCATCGGGGTTGTCTGATCAACATCTACATCTGGTACTATTTTCTGAAGTATACCTCTTGCTACTTCTAGTACCTTTGCTTCTTTTGTTTCTTTCCTTAGTTTATCCTACATTTCCTTTCTCTCACAGAGTTTTGCATATTTGATCAATTCAGTTAGATCCAATGTCCTTGGATCACAAACTAGTATCTCAATGATTTCATCCAGAGTTACTAGATTCTTATTCTTTCCCCTCTTCTTCTTTGAGACTTGTGGGGATGCATATGTATGAACTACCATTACTAGTTCATTTTTTCTCTCTGAAGTGCTTGGTGAAGGCTTTGTAGAAGATGCTTCTTGTGTTTTCTGATCGAGGTGCACCTGTCAGTTTGGTGAAAACATATCTCCATCCACCTTGGGTGTCTCTATATATTTCTCTTCTATTTTATTCTCTATCTCATCCTTCTTTTCCTCTTCACTCTTATCTTTATGCTTTCCCTCCTCTACCTTTAGTGTTTCTTATTTATTTTTATCAGTAGAGTTATCTTTCTAATCGTCGGTAACAGCTTTCTCTACAGTGGTGTCCTTTTTAGTATATGTAGTGTATGTTTCTTCAGCATCACCCTTATCCTTGGGTGTGCTTGTGTCCTCTATAGAAGATCCGTCATTACCCTCTAAAATATTGATTGCCTTCATTAATATAGGCATATTCCTTTGATTTGTAGCTTGGGTTGTATCCAGAGTGGTTTCCTGTTCGTCAGTTTGATCTTTTAGAGTAGTGACATCCACATATTTTTGTACTTGGTCTGCAGGGTCTTATTTAGTTAAGTCCATGACTAAAGTATCTTGCACTGTCTCACCAACAACATTAATTTCTTTTCCATCTAATATCTGCAATTCTTGTCGTTGTCCCTCATCTTTATAACATCATCTTTCTTTTGTAGATCTTTATCAGAGTCATAATTTTTGATGTCTTGAATGTCAAGATCATCCTTTACCTTTTCCAAATCAATTTGTTCCATATCTTCACTTTTGTCCAAAGCAATGTGTTGAGGACTTGCCTTGTCCTTCTCCTCCTCTCTATGAGGTGTGTCGGTGAGAAGTAACTAATTCTCACCACTTGTTGACTCTACCGGTAGATCTAGGAGTTGTCTCCATTTTGTTTTAGTCATTGTGACTAGCTCTATGAACTTGTCTTCAAGTACTTTGTAAGCCCTTATCTTCACAAGAAATTTACCTAAATGCTTCTTCATAAGCTCTTTGATTTCTTCAATCTTAGATTTAGCAGGCATTAGTTTGACAACTACCCTCTCCCTTTCTTCTCTCTCAGTCTTTAGAGCATATGACCACTATTGGGGTATTCTATTACCCAGACCTCTACGTACTTGGTTGATGAAATCAGCTGGTAAATATTTGTACTTGACCATTGCCCTTATTATGGCATCTTGTATCTTGTTTTGGCCCTCTAGTGTGAGTTTATCCCATTATATTATTCTTTTGTCATGCATTGTGCCAGATGCAGCAACAGATTCAGCAGCCTCATCAATTGTTTGATTCCAGTAATTATTCTTCACTACATTAGGCTCATCTTATTTAGAGTCCTCTATGTCAGCCTTAGTTTTGACCATTCTTTTTCTCCTCTTTGGGGTGTGGCCTTAACAATTTGCTTCTTAGTTTGTTTTGTTTTTGGTTGCTTCCTCTTATAGGTCCTTACTTGACCTTTCTTAGGAGGTGTGGTGTCAGTTTTAGCAGTTTGAATCCTTATTCTCTGCTTCTTTGTAGGAGATGGAGGTGTATCAGATTCATTCTCCTCAGAATCTAATTTTTGTTCATCTTTTCCTTCGCTGATGGTGCCCTATTCATCGGTTTCCTCTTTTTGTTCATGTTCCTCCTTTATAACCGATAAGATCTTCTTTAGATTCTTAACCATCTTATCCTTTTTGTTGACAATCTTCTTTATTTATAGGCTTCTTTTTATCTTGGATTTGGCCTCTTCATAGGTTCCAAAACTTGGCTATTTGTTGTCAATAGGCTCATTGATCAAAGCTTCATTTGAATTTGGAGCCTGATCAATGTTGAATTCATAATCTAGTGGTGATAACCAAGTTTTTCTTGGTACAACTGGTTTGATGTGGGTGAAATCTGTGTCCACCACGAAACATATCTCATCCCTATTTTTTTCAACAAGTTTTTCAAGGATCCTTGTCCTTTCCATCATCTTTTCCTTGAATTCAAGGAACTATACAGTCATGACAGATTCAAAATTGTCTCCTAGTGACTTGATTAGTTCTCTGATCTATAATGTCACGGGTTTTGTAGTGTCCCACTTTACTTTTCCTACTGAAGGAAATTTATCTTGAAAGTAGAAAAAGATACACATGATAAGTGAACCGAACTTACATGTGGTTGTCTTTGTGGACCTAATGGTGTTCATGTTTTCATCAAGTTGTTTCAACAGGATCTCACATAGATCCATATCCCTTGGTTATAATCTTGTAAGTCATGCTTACTGATCTTATAGATATGTTGTTCAACTTGCTTGCTTGAAATATTTTATAACCAATAACACATGCACCGGACCTTAGTTCCTCATCGCTGATGGTGTTTACTTTCAGACCTATGTTGTCCCATTCAGATTTTGTGATTTTTGTGACCTCTATCCTGAAGGGATGTTTGTGAGCCTTGGGATTTTCAGTTATTGGATAACCAGTGCCAACGTGAAGGACATCCTTGGTGATTTGTTTGGGTTGATCCAACCACAACTTCTGGTCATGCAATCTGCTAAGTACCTACATGATCCAGTCAGTCTTGAAGTCCGTCAGGAAATATAGGGTATTAGCTATCCCTTTGACCTCTAAATGTTTGTGCTCTTCCTTTATGTTTCCTTATGCATCACAAAGCTTCTTATAAGCTTCATCCATCTCTAGATATCCTATTTTGATGATCTTGTAGTGAATATAAGACCTAACATCTTCTATGAGAAAAACCCTAGTCAGAATTTTAGAAAACGCTCTGGTTTCATCGGGTTGTTATGCAATCTCCAGGCATATCTTATATTTTGGCTCTACACATGTGCTATTATTAATAAACTTAACCACATTCTTTTTGTCACTCTTAATCTTTATGGTTCTCGACGTGGTTGCCATTATTTTTCAAGTTTCTAGGGCTTTCTTGAAATTTAGCGCTTTCTGGTAATATAGGGCTTTCTTGAAAAATAGTGACAGAGATCTTTTGGTGGCTTCGGTACTTACTTTGATCCATGATAGTGGTGAAAGAACTATTTTTTGTGTCTTGGATCGACTTGTGGATGCTTTGCTTTATGCTCTTTAATCACTCTATTTTTTCTCTTGCTTTCTCTTCAAATTGTGGGTGCAAAATGAAGTTGTCCCGTCGACTATTTATAGCCTTTTTGCCCTAAGTCTTTGTCATAAATGCTCAATGAATTTTTGGGACATGAAGATGGAGTTCATCAGGAAGACTTTTAAATACATCGTCGGTGTTAACATAATGCTTGGGATTGCTGTTAAAAAATTTTATTTTACTGACGGATATAGGTATTATGTCGTGACAACTTTTTAAGTTTTCTTTCTTACTGACGGGTATCGGGTTACATTGGTAACTTAACCATTTTATGTGTTGACCAACAATTTCTAGTAAGTGTAAATGGCTCATCCATTATGTTCACCAGTGATTTTTAGTATGTGTATACTGACGGGGTTGTTTTCTTAGAATTCAAACAAGTAAGATAATATGCATCTTTATTATGCAGATTTTGACTATCTATAAATTTGTATAATGGAACTGATGCAAAATATGACTTGGTGTAGTGCAGTTCCATACTTACTTGTTCAGCTCAAGTGGGAATGGTGATGTCGCCAAATCCATTGTATGGGGCATCACCATTTGCATTGCTTGGTCTAGCTTCATCATTGCTTGAAGAATTTCTCTACATTTTGTCTCTAGCCCTCCGGATATCTTCAATGGTGTTTCCATTGGGATATGTGCTTGTCTCCATCATTCGGTCTTTGGAATATTTCTTGAGATGACCATATTTGTGACAGTGTAAGCATGCCATTCCAGGATATGACCAGCCTCTAGACCTTTTGGCCCATGCTCTCATGCAATTTTCAGCAATGTGACCATATCTACCACATGTTGTATAGTTTGTCCATGTATTGTAGTCTCATACATATTGATTACTGATTCTCTTTGGTTGATAGGGAGTTTCTTGACCTTTTGGCTTCCACGCTTGCCTTTTCTTTTTCCGGCATTCAAGACTTGTGTGCCCATTCATTTTTCATGTAGGATAGTAATTGTCCATGTAGGTTTCCTTCTTTGGTTGTTCTATCTTAGACTTAAATTCATATGCTTTATGTCCTTTCTTGTTACATTTATAACATAATCCTATGAATGAAGATGTAGATTTAGGAATACCTTTCTTTTTCCTCAGCATACATTTGATGTGTGGTATTTATTTCCATAGTGCTTTCATGTTAGCTTTCTTGGTCTTGGATTTTCATAGACCTTCTTTGGATTTGCTTGATTTGATGATTCTCCATTTTTGGTAAATCCTAAACCATTGTTTTTGTTGACTCTTTGTTGTCCTTCAAGAAAATCATCCATTATTTTATTGCTCTCTTCAACCTTTCTGATAACTTCATTATCTTGTTTCTGAATTTTAACCTCATGCTTTATTTTTTCATTTTCTTCTCTTAGTTCATCAATAATCTGTATTCATTCAATGAGTTCAACATTCATTATGTTTTCTTCTTGACTCATAAGAATAATCTGATTAGTGAGCTCATGGTGATGCTCAACATGTCTTTGAATTTCCAACTCCTTTTCTTATAGTTTCTCTGTAATATTCCTCCTATCATTACTAGCTAGTGTTCTTTCTATTTCAGCTTTTCTAGAAGAACTCATCACATCAATCATTCTTACCATTTGGCTCTCTTGACCAATTTGCAACATCTTTATTTTCTCTAAAAGATGTTGATTGATCTCCTTCAAATTTGTGATGTTCTCTTCTGATGTGTCTAATGTATTACTTGAATTGGATCCAAAAGATTCAAACAAATCTGGAATGTCTTCTTCTTGATAGTCTTTTTCATTGCTCAAGGTTTCCATATCTTTCCTCTCATCCAAAAACTCTCTCATCTTGATTCTTGCTTCATTATACTGTTCATAGAAATTTTGTATCTCAAGATTTTTATTCTCAATATTCTTATCAAGTTTGTAATTCTCCATTGTATGATCTTTTCTCTTAAGCCTTTAAAGTTTTCTTTGAAGAGACTCAGCTCTGATACCAATTGTTGGGATTAATGGGAAGTAGTACTGAGAGAGGAGGGGTGAATCAGTACCTCTAAAATTTTTAACACTTTTCACAATTCATCATTAGTAATCAATCATTACTGCATTACCGACCATTAATGTTGTTCTTTCTTATGCATGTGGTATTATTCCAAAATCTTTAATTGTTTTTAACATTCATAGAAACATTCATGAAAATGACAAAAACATAACACAAGATATGGTATCGTACAAAACTCCTGTTAAGAAGTAAAAAATGCGGTGGGGATGGCACCCACAAAACTTCACTATCTACAGAATGGAAGGGAGCTGGTAAAGGCTTAAAATTGATCACTTATAATGATCTACCCTATTAGGAGTATTAAGGTGGAGACCAGTTAATATCTACTCTGTTAAGAGCTTTAGCAACACTCATTTAAGTGTGCACTCGATTATGAGATTTACAATAAGACTGTTAAGTCCACCTTTCTTGAAAGGATTTCTTATGTGTACTACACTTGTTGAAATGAGTACATATGATTGACCTGACTATATGCAATATACAATTGTTTATTACAGATGAATTAAAGCTCTCATAATAATAATATCACCTTAAGTGACTGGTTAATACCTTTCTCTACTCGTCGGTAGCCTGTATTCTTGTTCTTGAAACTGATATGATTCTTTTCTATCCTTCTGCATGAATTCTCTTGTCTGGACTCTAGATGATCTCTGTGGCTACAATATTCAATGAACCAAAAATATTCTCAATAGATCAAGCATCTATTTATACAATTATTTGACCTATCTTTGAATCACGCATTACTATGTTAACTCTTATATCCAAGGTTTACAACTTGACCTTGATCATTGGTTTGCATGTTTTTAAATTAGTAAAAATAATTAAAACAATAATAAATACATTTCTTCGTCCGCACATAATGGATTTAAAAGAAAATCAAGAAGCTATAAATACAACTTCAGTGATTTATCAGACGTGGAAAGTCAGATCCACTTTTTGTGGGATGTAACTGACTGTTGTTGTTGGTCATCGTGTTGAACTGAAAGTCTTGTTGGAAATTAGATAAGTAACTAAGAGGGGAGGGGTGAATTAGTTACTTAAAAATAAATCCTTGTCCCTTACATGTCTAAATACTTTAATATTGTTACTTGGGTGTTCCTTTTGTAACTCGGGTGTCAAAGCAATATTTAATGCAATTATACTTACAGATTAAGTGCAGAAACATAAAACATAAAATAAGTAAAAAGTACACATATGAAACCAAGATTTAATGTGGAAACCCAATATGGGAAAAACCACCAATGTAACTAGTTACTATTTTTCACTCTTCTAAAGTGAGCCTTGTTAGGAGCCAACCTTGTTAAAGGTTACAATAACACACTATTAGTTGTGACCTTGTTAAAGGGTTTAATCACCCTGTGAGGAGTGGCCTTCTTAGAGGTCTTCAACACTTCAATCTGGAAATGCTACCTTGTGAGAGGATTTACAAAAGAATGTTAAGAGATTTTTATCACTGATACAATTGTTATAAAGTAATAATGGATTGACCTATATGTGTAAGCAATTATCTTTGTTGATTCAAAATTCTGCTTGATTGTAACTGAATCCTTGCTGATCATATATTTTATTGCACCTCTGAGTGTTCTGTACTTAATCACAATCCCATCTAATTTTTCCTTCACTCTTCATGTCATAGAATTCCACACTTCTACCTTTTCACTTTCACTTCCACACTTAGATAACAACACCACACATTCAATACAAACTTCACCTTTCATAAATACATGGTAAGCCCAGTCAAGTTGGCTTGAATAAAGTTGAAATAATAAATCATAATACAGTCGACCTCATATAACCATTTAATTACATAATATAAATCATTTTTAGTTAGCTGTAATTGAATTCCCGACTAAGTCTGAAATTCCCGAGTGAACTCGGTCAACACTGAACTTCTTCAATGCTCGACCTCAACTAATTTTGTTTACCAACTATGCTTGGTCTGAATGTAGAAATTAGTGTAAAACCACTACATAAGTGTATATACATGTGTAACATCAATGACAATACACAATTGAATAATTTTATTCAACAATATCCCCCTTTGGCATTGATGGCAACACATCATGTCATAATACAAAGAATTGTGGAGCAACAAAAAATTTCTTTAATGTCTTTAGATTCATTCTGATTCTCCCTCTGACAATGTCCTTAGTTTCATTATGGTTCTTATGTATTATAGAAAACTCTCCCTCTTTGACAACAAATGCCAAAGACTCTAATTTCACAAATACTAGTTCTATTTGAATTTGTAATGTACCTGAATGTACTAATTCATCTGCAATGGGCTCTGATATATCGGCATCAACTGGAAGATTTTCATTGTCACTCAAGTTGATGCATCACTAAACTATATTTTAGTGATCTTCAAGTAGGGGAAGTACCCCTACCTTTTCTCTAACATGCAAGAATGCATCCTTAGGTAAGGGTTTGGTGAATATGTCTGCAACTTGTTCTATGGTATTTACATATTCCAACATTATGTCTCTATTATGTACTAATTCCCTCAAGAAGTGATATTTTATTCTTATATGCTTGGTTTTGGTGTGCAGCATAGGATTATTTGAGATTTTAATGGCACTAGTGTTGTCACAGTAGATAATAAGTGGTTCTTTTATCTCTTCCTTCATTCCTGACAACAACTGCTTGATCCATATGATGTTAGAATAGTACACTGCTGCAGCAACATATTCTACCTCTATTGTAGACTGAGATAACCAATTATGTTTCTTCCTAGTCCAAGACACTAACCTTTTTTCCAAAAAAGAAAGCTCCACCACTGGTGCTCTTCCTATCATCGAAACTTCCATCCTAATCAGCATCAGTGAATTCTTTTAAATCAAAGTTTCCACCTTTCTTATACCATAAACCATAGTCTTCAGTACCTTTCAGATATCTCATAATTCTTTTGATTGCCATTAGGTGATTATCTCTACGATTAGCTGAAAATCTTGCAACCATACCAACTTCCAATGAAATATCAGATCTGGTGTGCACAACATATTGCAATTTTCCAATCATTTATCTATAATTGGCTTAATCTACCTCTTTTGAATCATCATCCTTAGACAATTTTTGTGCAGTACACATGGGTGTTCCAATAGGTTTAGAATCTTCAATAAAAAATTTCTTGAGTATCTCCTTGATATATTTTGATTGATTAATGTAGATACCATCCTTCATTTGATGTACTTGTAAACCAACAAAAAATTTGATCTCACTAAACATAGCCATTTCAAATTCTTTGCTCATAGCTATAGAGAATGCTATGCATAGTGAATAATATGTCATCAAAAAATATATCTGCTAACAGTATATTGTTTTGTGGTTATTCTTTGATGTACAGGCTACTATTATCATTGGTTCTCTGAAATCTAATGTTTATTAGATAGCTATGTAATCTTTTATACCAGGCTCTAGGTGCTTGATTTATTCCATACAATGCTTTGCATAGCTTGCAAACCATATTACTTTAGGTGGGATCAATAAAGCCTTCAGGTTGTTCAATGTAGACTTCCTCTTCTAGGATTCCATTCAAAAATACAGATTTCACATCCATCTAATATACTTTGTATCATTTATGTGCAGCATATTCCAGAAGAGTTCTGACTCCTTCAAGTCTTGCAATAGGAGAAAAATTTTCTCCATATTCAATACCCTCTTCTTGAGCATATCCTTTACAAACTACTCTATCCTTGTTTCTAGAGAATTTCTCATTTTCATCCATCTTGTTTTTAAAAACCCTCTTGGTTCCAATCACATTCTTGTCATTTGGGCTAGGTACAAGAGTCCAGGTTTTGTTCTTCTCAATCTGCTCAATCTCTTCATTCATTTCCTCTATCCAAATTTCACCATTTAATGCATCTTTAGCAGTTCTAGGTTCAAATTCACTTAATAAGCATGTACCTTTTATCTTATTTCTTATCATTACACCTTCTGTCTGATCTCCAATTATTTTCTCAGGTGCATGATGCCTTCTCACATATCTAGAAAGTACTAGATCCTTCAATCTAGATTCTGGACATGATCCACTAGGTCTTTCATTCTCAAACATTCTTTCATGTTCCTCTATCTGATACTTGGGTCCCTCTGACTATGACTCGGGTCTATCTGTCTGTGACTCGGGTCTTTCAATCTGTGACTTGGGTCCTTCTACTAGCAGTTCATGTTGCACATTTTTCAACTCAGGTAGTATATTTTATGTCAGTATATGTTGTCCCATTACCATTGGTTGAGGCATAGGTATGGTATTAGGCTCATGATATACAAAGTTTCTTTAGTCTTCAGGCTCTTTACTGCTCTTCTCTTAACATTTTTCTGCAAACTCATCAACCTTGACATGCACACTCTCTATGACTTTATGAGTAGTAAGGTTCAGACATTTGTATGCTTTACTTTTACATGAGTAACCTAGGAATATTCCTTCATCACTTTTTGCATCTAGTTTCCAATTTCATGCTTCCTTCAAGATGTAGCATCTACTTCCAAATACTTTGAAATAATGAACATTAGGTTTATAGAAATACCATAATTCAAAAGGTGTTTGATTACTACTTTTCTTCAGTTGAACTCTGTTCAAGGTGAATACTGTAGTGTTGATGGCCTCCTTCCACTATTTGGAAACAACATTATTTTTGATCATTAAGGTTCTAGCATAGTCCATAATGGATCTATTTCTCCTTTCTGCTATTCCATTTTGCTGTGGTGTACCAGGGAAAATACCTATCTTTTGATTCCTCTTTCATTGCAGAATTCATTGACCTCATTAGAAATGAATTCTCCTCCTCTTTCAGATCTTAGGTACTTTAGTTTCTTTCCTGTTTCTTTTTCAACTCTTGCAAGATACCACTTGAATTTCTAAAAAGCTTCTGATTTCTCTCTGAGAAACATGACAGTCATCATTCTGAAATGATCATAAAAAAAGATGAATAAAATATTTTATCCAGTATATCTTTTTGTTCCAATTGGTCTACATAGATCAGTATGTACCAATTCTAAGACTTCATTAGTATTGTAATTCTTTCTCTTGAAGCTAGTCTTTCTCATCTTTCCAATTTGACATTGTTTGCATATGGATAACTTGGGTTTCTTCAAGATAGGGATACCTCTAACTCTTTTGTTCTTGCTTATGTTTACCAGATTGTAAAAATTCACATGACACAACCTTTTATGCCATGACCAGCTTTCTTCTTCTTATGCAATAAAGCATGAACCTTCAGTTTGATCAAGATAGAATAAATTAGCTTTTGTTTTCTTGCCAGTTCCAACTAGGTTCCCTTTACCATCTAGGAGCTTGGCCTTACCATTCATAAATTCTACCTTGAATCCAATGTTGTTCAGCTGTGCTACACTGGGTAGATTTCTCCTTAATCCTGCAACCCAATAATCATTATCACATTTGATTCCTTCTGTCAGAACAATGCAACCTTTTCCTTTTATGGGGCAAGGTTCAGAATTCCCAAAACTGACAGTTCCAACATCATAGTGTTCAAGATGTTCAAACTTTGTCTTATCACTAGTCATGTGATGAGAAAAACCAATGTCAATTATCCAAGTACCATTTGTATTGATGTGTGAGAAAAGTGCATTCTTTTCATCTTCCTCATCTGACTCATCCTTAATGCAAACATAAACCATTTCTTCTTCTTCATCACTGTCAGAATATTTTGCAATATAACAAGACTTCTTGCCTTTGAATTTTTTTAACTTCCTTTCATCCTTGTCTTCCTTTTTTTGACACTTTTCAGCAATGTGGCCAACTTCACTACATGAGAAATAAATCAATGGTATCTTTCCTTTGTATTTTCCTTTTGCAGCTCTTCTTGCAAGCAGTGCTTCAATGATGTCAAGATCTTCATCATCAGATTCATCATCGCTGTCACTTTCAATTTGCTTTCCTTTAGAGTATCTATCCTTCTTACCAAGGTTCAATTTAGCTTTGAATACTCACTCAATATTGCTAGATCCAGGAGAGTAGTTGTCAAAATTTCCTAGCTCAAAGGTTGTAAGTTTTCCCACTAATGTATCAAGAGTAATGTCCTTATTGCACCTCATTTCTTGAATGGATGAAACTCTAATAGAATTGATAGGAAGTAAAGTTATGAGTACCTTTTTGACTACTGTAGTATCTTGAATTAGGCCACCTACTTCTCCGATGACACTTCCAATCTTCTTGATTCTTTCACTGTATTTTTTGATATCTTCTCCTTCTTTTATTTTCATCTGGTCAAATTGTGCTCTTAGAATTTTTGCTTTAGTTCTCTTTACATTTGCATCACCTGCATGAATGTCCTACAATTTCTTCCACATATCATGGAATGTAGGGTAGTCCTTGACTTCATCAATTTCCAAATAGGTGAGTGAAGAAGCTATGTCAATCATCATTATATTATGTAGTTTTCATTCCATCATCTATTCCACAGTCATAGTCCCTATTTGTGTAACATATTTGGTCTCTAAGAATTGTAAAGCAGCATCTCCAATAGTAGATAGATGTAGCTTCATCAGTTTGTGCCATGCTAGGAAATTGTCTTTGTTTAGCTTTGGGATCTCCCTCCTGTAAGACATCTCTGATCTTTGGCTTAGGCCTTGAAACCTTTCCTTAAATCACTTGAAGCTCTGATACCAATTGTTGGAAATGAGATAAGTAACTTAGAGGGGAGGGGTGAATCAGTTAATTCAAAACAAATATTCATCCCTTGGATGTCTAAATACTTTAATACTGTTACTTAGGTGTTCCATCTAAAACTTGGATGTCAAAGAAATCTTTAATGCAATTATACTTAGAGATTAAGTTTAGAAACATAAAATAAGTAACAAGTACACATATGACACCAAGATTTAACGTGGAAACCCAATATGGGGAAAACCACCAATGTAACTAGTTACTATTTTTCACCCTTCTAAAGTGAGCCCTATTAAGAGCCAATCTTGTTAAAGGTTACAATAACACACTATTAGCTATGACCTTGTTAAAGGGTTTAATCACCCTATGAGGAGTGGCCTTGTTAGAGGTCTTCAACACTTTATTCTGGAAATGCTACCTTGTTTGAGGATTTACAAAAGACTGTTAAGTCTACTCTGTTAAGAGATTTTGATCACTGCTACAATTGTTAGAAAGTAACAATGGATTGACCTGTATGTGTAAGAAACTGTCTTTGCTAATTTAGATCTCTTCTTGATTGTAACTGAATCCTTGCTGATCAGATATTCTATTGCAGCTCCGAGTGTTCTGTACTTAATAAGAATCCCATCTGATTTTTCCTTCACTCTTCATGTCACTGAATTCCACACTTCCACCTTTTCATTTTCTCTTCCACACTTAGATAACAACACCACACATTTGATCTAAACTTGACCTTTCATAAATACATTTTAAGCCCTGTCATGTCGGCTTGAATAAACTCTAAATGATAAATCATAATATAGTCGGCCTCATATAACCATTTAATTACATAATATAAATCACTGTTAGTCAACTGCAACTGAATGCTTGACTAAGACTGAAATGCCCTAGTGAACTCGTTCAACACTGAACTTCTTCAATGCCCAACCTCAACTCATTTTGTTTACCAACTGTGCTCAGTCAGAATGTAGACATTAGTGTAAAACCACTACATAAGTGTATATACATGTGTAACATGAATGATAATACACAATTGAATAATTGTCTTAAATAAGTCTCTCGGTGTTCCTTTGTTTGAACTGATCATCAGGTTCCCTTTATCTATCAGGTTCCACTCTGTGTTGTTCCGTTGGGTTGCATTATTATTACTCGTAGGGTTTAATTAACCTTTTTATCATTTTATATGCTTTGAAATTTATGGTATCGAGTAACCTTGGCGTCGGGTAGTGTTGTGCCCTGTCTGTCAGTGTAGTGAAAACCGATGGTGTAGATCATGCTTTTCCTTGTGTATACTAATGTAAAAATATAATGCCTTCACTTCTATCCTTAGATGTACAAATGAAAGATCCAATTTGATTAATCCAAAATGGAAGGATCAAAGCAAAAAAGAATCCTTCATTTGGAAATAAGAATAAAAAGAAACATCTTAAGTACCCATTTATTGATTTAAATGCGGAATAGATGTAGAAATATTGATAACCTTAATTGAAATGAATAGGAGAAATGTACTAACCTTGAAATATTGCACATCTAAAGAATGTTGTTCTGATGCCTGTGTTGAGTTTCTGGAAAAGCTAAAACTGGATCTAGAATGGAAATATAGAGACGAACAAAACCCAGAAATATTTTTTTGTTCTGACATAGTTTTGATTTGTACCCTCAATTCTATGTCACCATTGACCTAGAAAGGTCAACCTAGGGAAGAATCAACCTAAAAAGTCTCTAACGGGAATTCTGTTTTCTGATCCCAAAAGTTTGTCAAAAAGGGTATCTAAATCTCTTTCCCAATCCGTTGTTCTGAACCTGTACCTACAAGAAAAATGGTTTGTTTTTTGGGGGGGAGGGATTTGCCTTGGTGAAATCCCAGTTTTTGAATTAACCTCAAAGTATAATTGAAATTTCATAAGTAAAAACAAAGTAAATGCACCAATTCACCTTGCTTGTAGAAGTCCTTGTGGAAGATTCGAATCCGTGAATCCACAAGTATGTATGCACAAAAAAGAGATGTAGAATGGAAAATGTAGAATGTAGGATTTCTTCAATCAATTTATTTTAGATCTTCAACGCCAATCTTGAATGGGTTATTGAATTGGAAGAGGCTTGGAGGAATGTGGATAGAGAAATCTTCAACAAGAGGGCTCCATGGAGCTTGAATCCTTCAATGGCCAACAATGGATCTCCTTGATGAAAATGAATCCTTTAAAAGTGCTTGAGAATGGATGAATGCTTCAATGGCTAATTGGCTTGCTTCAAATCCTCTCTTCTTCACCTTTGGAATTCCCTCTTTAAGTCTTGAGCTCTTGCAATTATCAATTCTTGGATTGTTCTTGCTTATGGTTAGAGAAAATGAGAGGAGAAATGTTCCTTTTATATTAAACTAGGGCACAATCCTCTAGATAGGCTGATATAGGAGAATTAAATTACAATTGGGCCCATGCCCCTAGAAGAGGACCTATATTAAATATAATTTAAGATTTGTTGTCTCGAAGACCGAAACAGCTGACACGGAAGCGAGAATTAACTTTTTCCAAAGACCGACATCTGAAAACCCCAAAATTCTGAAATTTGAATCCCAGGCCTAGAAAAGGTCAATTGTGACCTAGATCAAGGTCAAGGTCAACTTTGACCCTGAGGCCAATGTCCCATTTTTTTTAGTCTAGGGTGCCATAAATAGGTTGGAAAAAGTGGAAATGGGGTAGAATAGGAGGATAAAGCCAAATCAAAGTCAAGAACCCATTCAAGGTGCTTGACATGACCCCAAACCATTTACTCAGAAGGCTAAACCATTCTACCATGGAAGTGCTTCCATTTTATGACTATACGTTTAGCCCCCACTTTAGCAAGAGTATGGACTCAATACAAACTCTTTGTAAAGGAGATCATAAAGAATAGATAATCTTATTGGAATCAAAAGGGACAAAGGAATCCTCAAGCCCCCAGGGGCCTTAAGTCTTTATCAACCCTAAGATCATGATAAGAGAGACATCACCAGTTAAGATGAAAGAGAGAGAGGGTATGGTTACCTCACCCAATGAGAACTTATGTCCCATTGTGAACCACACAAAGAAAAAGTGCAACTGGAAAGATGGAGTTGAACCTCCTAGTTAATGTGGCTACTCACTAGTCAACCCATTAGGGAAATCCATTCTTAAGGACACCTTCCCACCTTAAGGGATCAAAACATTGTAATTTTAAACTCAAGGGATAAAGAGGTCCATGTAAATTTAAACTGGAGGGATCAAGAGATCCTAAAAACTAAAATGTCCATGCTTTAAGGATTAGTCTTTAATCCATAAAGGGAATAGTTTAAATTTTTGAAAATATTTTGACTATGCGTCTGTGCAAAAAGTGAGTAGAGTGTATGTCCCCACGTTAAAGTCATTTATAACACTTTAATAGGAGCAATGGCTTTGACAAAAACATAAACAACTCTAATAATTACATTTCCACTATGAGATGCCCCCAAACAAAGACAAATCAAGGGAAATATCACATAGACATACAAAGAAAATAGAGGGGGTCTACCTACTGTGGAGTTAGTATGATCATAAGATAACATGTATATATAGATATGATATTATTGCAAATTAATTGACATCATTCCCCAAAGAAAGTAGACCTACAATCATAATGGAGGAAAGAAAGATCAAGAGTTATGAAGAAGAGTCTTTTTGGACCATAACATGTAGACCAAAAAGAATTAGTGCTACCATGTCACAGATCCAAGCGGGATACACCAGGAAAACATTTATGAACAATAGTAAAACATAACATAAAAACTAAATATAGAAGAATATAGATACATGTAGAGGAATTATACAATAGGCTTGATTCCTTTATCACCTTGCACCAATAAAGTAACAAGGGTCATATAAAATATTCTAACAAAGATAAATAGCAAACACGTTACGGGAGAAGCACAGTACAACATACAAACACAAAAAGGGATACCATGAAGGATAAGCTAATTAGGTGCATCACCTTCTCTCTCCATCTTGGTTTATATCATTTAGGGAAGGTGGAAAACTCACAAGAGGGACTATATCCAATACAGTAGGAATAATAGCTAGTTCTAAAAAAGGATCCTCTTGAGAATCACATTTCTCGATACTAGGTGTAATTGTCAATTGAGTTGAAATCATATGAGGTAAGTCATTATAAGGATCAATGGTCTCATATTCTTCACTAAGATCAATAGGATCATCTAGAGTATCCTCCTCATCAAGATTAATTAAAATGGGATCTAAGATGCGAATAGGATCATCATACTCATTCATCTTAACATCATTGTGAATATTAACTTCTTCTGATACATTAGGCATAGGTTGGTAAAAAGAAGGTAAAGAATTTTGAAGAAAAGAAGAACAGGCCCTAGCATTAGCTCTACTCTTCTTATGACATTCAATAGCAGATTTATTACATTTTGATTTGTTTGACACATGTGGAGAACTAGGAGGAATAACCATTGATTCCTTCACAGATTTTGTAGGAGGATTGGTAAGATTCTTAGTAGGATAAGAAGAAAAACTAGGAGGTTTAGTAATAGAGTGACCAGTAATGGATAAAGGAGCTATAGAAGGAGTGGGGAAAAGACCATGGTTAAGATCTATCAGACGCATGCTTAGCTCGACTATCTTGCGATGTTTATAGGCTTTATATGAACGAAAAAGGTTGTCTGGGTGAGATGGACATGAATTAGGTAATGAAGGCCAAAATAAATCAAGAGTAGAATAATATCTTGGCCTAGAAGGTTGATACAAACTATTATTAATCATTTTTCCTTCTCCATTATGAATCAGATTAGGACATTTATGAATAGGAGAAGCAATAGCATGCATAGCAGTTATCCAAGGCAAATAGAATTTGACTTGAAATTGATTAGAAGTAGGAAAGAAAATGAAGGTAGTATCCACAACCTTGCCACAGAGTTTAACATGAAAGCTAATAGAACCAAGTGCAGGATAGAGAAAACCATTACAAGTTTGGATCCATGCATCCGATGGATCATAAAAATCACCTTGTAGGTTTTTCATAACAACATTTTCCTCTGTAATAAAATTTATTAAAGATGTGGGATCAAAAAGACAACCACGTGTAGGTATCTTAGCAATCCTAGCATAAATATAAAGGGGACCATTGGGAGCCTTAATAGTCTCAGAGTCATCAAAGGTAATTGAAAGTTCATGAGGTCGTTTATCCTTAATTTGTTTTTGAGGTTTAGATGGAACTTGAAGTTAACATGGAGGTGAAGGATCTTGAACAATAGGTTTAGATGAAACAACGATCTCCAAATGATTAACAATGTGATTAAGATCATCTATCTTTGAATCGTTAATTATACCAAGAGAAGATGGTTGAGCGATGGTATTAGTATCATGTGTAGGTAGAGGATTCATATAGATTTGAAGGTTTTGATTAGGAGGAGAGACATATTTTTTCCCATTACCATCAAAATTATCAACAAATAAAGCATTAGAATTGATTAAGTCTTGAGTCTTATGCTTTAGAGAATAACATTTTTCAGTATCATGGCCATTCTAGCAATTGTATTGGCAAAAAGCTTTAGAATCAAAGGATTTTGAAGCTATGGTAGTAGGGAGGAGAGCTCAAATAGGAGGCAAGGTAATCATATTAGTAGTTAAAAACCTACTCATAATAGAATGTAAATATTCAGAGACAGGAGTAAACGTACGATTAATACAGAAAGCAGTGGATGCAGAAGTGGCATTGTGGGATGCAACAACAAATTGATCAGCAACCACGTTCGTATATTTATTAATATAGATATAGTTCTTAGGTTTCTAAAATTTATTAGGATTAGGAGCAGTGTCACTCTTATCAACTGGAACAGGAGCCATTGCAGTGTTTCTCTCAAATTGAATCACTTGTAATTGATAATGATGAAGTGTTGCACAAAGTTGTTGAAAAGAGGTAAATTTAGTAAGCAGAATCTTATCTCTAATATCCTTTTGTAAATTTAAAATAAACATAAGTTGAATATTAATATCAGGAACAAGATAAGAAATCTAAGCATACAAACGCTTAAATATACCAATGAAATCAGTCAATTTTTACTTAATGGTTTGTTTACAATGCATTAAATCAGTTAAGGAAACCTGTGGACGCTTAAATATACCAATGAAATCAGTCAATTTTTCCTTAATGGTTTGTTTACAATGCATTAAATCAGTTAAGGAAACCTGTGGGCCAATATTGTTTAGAAATTGTTGGATGAAGGCATTAGCAAGTTTAGGAAAATAATCAATGGGATAAGGAGGTAAAGAAAAATACCATTGCAAATCATTATCGCGAAAATTTCTAGCAAACAATTTAGCTAAAATACTATGGTCATGAGCATAATCACTACAAAGGATTTGAAATGTTTTAACATGAATAAAAGGATGGCCTTTACCATTGTAATTCTCAAGATGAGGTATATCAGCTTGTTGAGGGACAGTAGCACAAATAATGTCTAAGGATCAAGTACTAACCATGTCACATGTAGGAATGCTAAACTTGGATTGAGTTAAGGATGCAAGTTGTTGTTGTAAAGATGATACAGTTTGAGCCAAACTAATAATTTTGGAATCATTAGAAGACATAGGTGGCATAGAAACATTGGGAGTACTAGGAAAAGTGTAGGAAGTGGAAAGAATGGAAGACACAACTGGTGGAACATTTAGAACCACAATTGAAAGGGGATTAGTATAAGTAGAAGGTACACTATGATATGAAGGTTTTGGGGTAGGTAGAGATACTAGTGGAACAATCACATGAATAGATGAAATTGGGAGAGATGTAGTCATCAAAGGAGGAGTGTAAGTAGGAATGCTAGGTAAAGGAATATAAGAAGGTCCCTCACTAGTGATAGGAGGAGTAAATCCTAGATCTTGAGCCTCTTCAGCTAAAGGTTTAACATTCAATTGCACAAGATGAGTGATACCACACAATTGATTAACACCTTGATCACTATCACAGAGGAATTTATTAAGAGACTCTATAGCTTGGATGGAATCTTGATTATGGTTTTCTTGAATAAGTCAATTTCCCATTTTATCAAGTTTGGTTGAAAGTTTTTGCACTTGTTTAGGAGAAACTCTTAAAGCATCATCCTCATCATGAGATGAGTGAGAAGAGTTATGCTCCATAGATGGATTGGAATCATGAGTGATAAAATTGTCATCAAGGATCCTAAGGAAAGGAGAGGAAGACTCAAGATCAAAGGAACCATTAATTCTATGATTTATTCTAACCGGAATACTATAAGTAGGACTAGAAGTGGTAAAGATCATACACCAATGCAATGTAAATGAACTTAGGAAACACAAGATTTTGATTTTTAATTTTTGAAATGTAAATTTAAGAACTTAAAAGAAAGGTAATCTAATATGTATGCAAGATCTAACATAATATATGTAAATATAAGACCAAAAATAAAGAGTTGTCTATCTCGGGTTCACCAAAATGTAAGATAAGAAAATGGATATATCATGTTTTATGTTGTTGTTCGAATTTTAGGGTTTGTTATTATCCTCTATTACATTTGAAAGATTTGATTTGATTTGATTGTTTATTGAAATGTAGGGGGTAAATAACATGCTCTCCTACTATCCTTAGATGTACAAATGAAAGATCCAATTTGATTAATCCAAAATGGAAGGATCAATGCATAAAAGAATGCATCATTTGGAAATAAGAATAAAAAGGAAGATCTTAAGTACCCGTTTATTGATTTAAATGTGAAATAGATGTAGAAATATTGATAACCTTAATTGAAATGAATAGGAGAAATGTACTAACCTTGAAATATTGCAGATCTGAAGAATGTTGTTTTTTGAAGCCTACGTTGAGTTTCTGGAAAATCTTAAACCAGATCTGGAATGGAAACGCAGAGACGAACAAAACCCATAATTTTTTTTTATTCTGACAGAGTTCTGATTTTTACCCTGAAGTCAATGTCACCATTGACCTAGAAAGGTTGACCTAGGGTAGAATTGAACTAAAAATTCTTCGACAGTAATTCTATTTTTAGATCCTGAAAGTTTGTCAAAAAGGTTATCTAAATCACTGTCCCAATCCATTGTTCCAAACCTGTACCTACAAGAAAAATGGTTTTTTTTGGGGAGGAGGGGTTTCCCTAGGTTAAACTTTGGTTTTGGAATTAACCGCAAAGTATAATTGAAATTTCATAAGTAAAAACAAAGTAAATGCACAAATTCACCTTGCTTTTAGAAGTCCTTGGCGGATTTGAATCCATGAATCCACAAGTATGTATGCACCAGAAAGAGATGCAGAATGGAGAATGTAGAGTGTAGGATAACTTCAATCAATTTCTTTTATATCTTCAACACCAATCTTGAATAGGTTCTTGAATTGGAAGAGGCTTGGAGGAATGTGGATAGAGAAATCTTACACAAGAGGGCCCCATGAAGCTTGAATACTTCAATGGCCACCAATGGATCTCCTTAATGAAAATGAATGGTTGAGAAGTTCTTGAGAATGGATGAATGCTTCAATAGATACTTTTCTTGCTTCAAATATTTCTTCTTCACCTTTGGAATTCACTCTTCAAGTCTTGAGATCTTGAATTATCAAGTCTTAGATTGTTCTTGCTTGTGGTTAGAGAAAATGAGAGGAGAAAGCTTCCTTTTATATGAAACTAGGGCACAATCTTCTAGAGAGGCCGACATGGGAGAATTAATTTCCAATTGAACCCATGCCCCTAGAAGGGGACCTATATTAAATATAATTTAATATTTTTTGTCCCAAAGACCGAAATAGCCAACTTGGATGCGGGAATTAATTTTTTCCAAAGACCAACATCTGAAAACCCTAAAATTCCAAAATTTGAATCCCAGCCCTGGAAAAGGTTGATTGTGACCTAGGTCAAGCTCGAGGTCTACCTTGACCTAGGTCAAATTCAAGGTGAACCTTGACACAAAAAATTTGACCTTGACCCTGAGGCCAAAGTCCCAGTTTTTCAGTTTGGGGTGCTAGAAATAGGTTTGAAAAAGTGGAAATGGGGCAGAACAGGGGGATAAAGCTAGATCAAAGTTAGGAACCCATTCAAGGCACTTGACATGACCCAAAACCTCTTAATAAAGGCTAAACCAGTTTACCATGAAAGTGTTTTCATTTTTTGACTATACATTTAGCCCGCACTTTAGCAAGAGTATGGACTCAATACAAACTTTTGGTAAAAGAGATCATAAAGAATACATAATCTTATTGGAATCAAAAGGGACAAAGGAATCCTCAAGACCCCAGGGGACTTAATTCTTTATCAACCCTAAGATCTTGATAAGAGAGACATCACCAATTAAGGAGAAAGAGAGAGAGGGTATGGTTACCTCGCCCAATGAGAACTTATGTCCCATTGTGAACCACACAAAAAAAAATTGCAAATGGAAAGATGGAGCTGAAACGCCTAGTGAATGTGGCTACTCATTCGTCAACCCATCAGGGAGATCCATTCCTAAGGACACCTTCCAACCTTAAGGGATCAAAACATTGTAATTTGATACTCAAGGGATTAAGAGATCCATGTAAATTTAAACTGGAGGGATCAAGAGATCGTAAAAAGTAAAATGTCCATGCTTTAAGGATTAGTCTTTAATCCATAAAGGGAATAGTTTTAAGTTTTGAAAATATTTTGAATGTGCATGTGTGAAAAAAGTGAGTAGAGCGTATGCCCCACATTGCAGTCATTACTAACACTTTAAAAGGAGCAATGGCTTTGAGGGAAACATAAACAACTCTACTAATTACGTTTCCACTATGAGATGCCCCCAAACTAAGATAAATGGAGGGGATCTACCTACTATGGGGTCAATATGATCATAAGATAACATGTTTATATTGATATGATATTCATATTATTTCAAATGAATTTATATCATTCTCCAAAGAAAGTAGAACCACAATCATAATGAAGGAAAGAAAACTCAAGAGTTACGAAGAAGAGTCTTTTTGGACCACAACATGGAGACCAAAAAGAATCAGTGCTACCATGTCGTAGATCCAAGCGGACTACACCAGGAAAACATTTACGAACAGTAGCACAAGTACAACATAACATGAAAACTACATATAGAAGAATATAAATACATATAGAGGAATTATACAACAGGTTTGATTCCTTTATCACCTTGCACCAATAAAGTAACAAGGGTCATATAAAAGAGTCTAAAAAACATTTA
The DNA here is from genome assembly GCA_018584345.1 of Thuja plicata. NCBI lineage: Eukaryota > Viridiplantae > Streptophyta > Pinopsida > Cupressales > Cupressaceae > Thuja > Thuja plicata. Next base: position 35,130 of record MU226886.1, on the reverse strand, counting down.
GCAAAAATATAATGAGAGAAGCACAATACAACATTCAAACACAAAAAATGATACCATGAAGGATAAGCCAATCAAGCGCATCACCTAGTCTCCCCTTCTTGGTTTATATCATTTAGGGAAGGTGGGAAACTCGCAAGAAGGACTATATCCAATACAATAGGAATAATAGCCAGTTCCAAACAAGGATCCTCTTGAGAATTGTGTTGCTTGATACTAGGGGTAATTTTCAATTGAGTTGCAAGCGTATGAGGTAAGTCAGTATCAATATCAATTGTCTCATATTCATCACTAAGATCAATAGGATCAGCTAGAGTATCCTCCTCATCAAGATTAATTAAAATGGGATCTAAGATGCAAATAGGATCATCATACTCATTCATCTTAACATCATTGTGAATATTAACTTCTTCCAACACATCAGGCATAGGTTGGTCAAAAGAAGGTAAATAATTTTGAAGAAAAGAAGCACGGGCCCTAGCATTAGCTCTATGCTTCTTATGATGTTCATTAGAAGATTTATTACATTTTGATTTGTTTGACACATGTGGAGAACTAGGAGGAATAACCACTGATTCCTTCATAGGTTCTGTAGGAGGATTGGTAAGATTTTTAGTAGGATGAGAAGAAATACTTGAAGGTTGAGTAATAGAGTTAGTAGTAATGGATAAAGGAGGTATAGAAGGAGTGGGAAAAAGAGCATGGTTAAGATCTATCAAAGGCATGCTTAGCTCGACTATCTTGTGATGTTTATAGGCCTGATATGAACGAAAAAGGTTGTCGGGTAGAGGAGGACATGAATTAGGTAATGAAGGCCAAAAGAAATCAAGAGTAGCACAATCTCTAGACCTAGAAGGTTGATACAAAATATGATTAATCATTTTTACTTCTCCAATCTGAATGAACTTAAGACATTTATGAATAGGAGAAGCAATAACATGTATAGCAGTTATCCAAGGAAAACCGAATTTGACTTGAAATTGATCAGAAGTAGGAAGAAAAATGAGGGTAGTATCTACAACCTTGTGACATAGCTCAACATGCAAGCTAATAGAACCAAGTGTAGAAATGAGAAAACCATTACCAATTTGGATCCATGCATCCGATGGAACATAACAATCATGTTGTAGGTTTTTCATAAAAATATTTTCCTCAGTAATAAAATTTATTAAAGATGTGGGATCAACAAGACAACCACATGTAGGTATCTTAGAAATCCTAGCATAAATATAAAGGGGACCATCGGGAGCCTTAACAGTCTCATAATCATCAAAGGTAATTGAAAGTTCCTAAGGTCGTTTATCCTTAATTTATTTTTGAGGTTTAGATGGATCTTGAAGTTGAGGTGGAGGTGAAGGCCCTTGAACAATAGGTTGAGATGCAACAATTCTGTCCACATGATTAAAAATTTGATTAAGATCATCTATCTTCAAATCGTAAATGATATCCACAGAAGATAGTTGAGCGATAGTATTAGTATCATGTGTAGGTAGAGGATTTGTATAGATTTGAAGGTTTTGAATAGGAGAGATAGATTTTTTCTCATTACCATGAAAATTATCAATAGATAAAGAATTAGAATCGATTAAGTCTTGAATATTATGCTTTAGAGAATAACATTTTTCAGTATCATGGCCCATTTGGCGATGGTATTGGAAAAAAGCTTTAGAATCAAAGGATTTTGAATCTATGGCAGTAGGAAGGAGAGGTCAAACAGGAGGCAAGGTAATCATATTAGCACTTAACAACCTACTCATAATAGAATGTAAAGATTCAAAGAGAGGAGTAAACTTACGATTCATTCAGAAAATAGTGGATGCAGAAGTGGCATTGTGGGATGCAACAAAAACTTGATCAACAACCAAATTCATCTATTTATTAATCCCGATATAGCTGTTAAGTTTCTGAAATTTGTTAGGATTAGGAGCAATTTCACTCTTATCAACTGGAACACGAGCCATTGGAGTGTTTCTCTCAAATTGACTCACTTGTAATTGATAATGATGAAGTGTTGCACAAAGTTGTTGAAAAAGAGGTAAATTCAGTAAGAAAAATCTTATCTCTAATGCCCTTTTGTAAATTTGAAATAAACATATGTTGAATATCAATATCAAGAACATGATAAGAAATCTGAGCATACAAATGCTTAAATCTACCAATGAAATCAGTCAATTTTTCCTTAGTGGTTTGTTTACAATGCATTAAATTAGTTAAGGAAACTTGTGGGCCAATGTTGTTTTGAAATTGTTGGATGAAGGTATTAGCATGTTTAGCAAAAGAATCAATGGAATAAGGAGGTAAAGAACAATACCATTGGAAATCCTTATCACAAAAATTTCTAGCAAACAATTTATCTAAAATCCTATGGTCATGAGCATAATCACTACAAAGGATTTGAAATGTTTTAACATGAGTAACATGATCGCCTTAACCATTGTAATTCTCAAGAAAAGGTATATTGGCTTGTTGAGGAATAGTAGCATGAATAATGTCTAAGGATAAAGGACTACACATGTCACATCTAGGAATGCTAAACTTGGATTGAGTTAAGGATGCAAGTTGTTGTTGTAAAGATGATACAGTTTGAGCCAGACTAATAACTGTGGAATCATTAGAAAACATAGGTGGCATAGAAACAATGGGAGCAGTAGGAAAAGTGTAGGAAGTGGCAGGAATGGAAGACGCAACTGGTGGAGCATTTGGAACAAAATTTGGAAGGGGATTAGTATAACTAAAAGGTACATTATGAAATGAAGGTTGTTATATAGGTAGAGATATTGGTGGAACACTCACACGAATAGATAAAATTGGGAGAAATTTAGTAATCAAAGGAGTGTAAGTAGGGATGCTAGGTAAAGGAACAAAAGAAGGTCCCTCACTAGTGATAGGAGGAGTAAATCCTAGATCTTGAGCCTCTTGAGATAAAGGTTTAACATTTAATTGTACAAGATGAGTGATACCACGCAAGAGATTAACACCTTGATCACTATCACGAAGGAATTTATTAAGAGCCTCTATAGCTTGGATGGAATCTTGATTATGGTTTTCTTGAATAAGCCATTTCCCATTTTATCAAGTTTGGTTGAAATTTTTTGCACTTGTTCAGGAGGAACTCTTAAAGCATCATCCTCATCTGAGATGAGTGAGAAGAGTTATGCTCCATAGAAGGATTGGAATCATGAGTGATCAAATTGTCATCCAGGATCCTAAGGAAAGGAGAGGAAGAATCAAGATCAAAGGAACCCATAACCCTACGGCTTCTTCTAACTGGAATACTATAAGTAAGACTAGAAGTGGTAAAGATCATACACTAATGCAATGTAAATGAACTAATTTAGGAAACACAAGATTTTTATTTTTAATTTCTGAAATGTAAATGTAAGAACATAAAAGAAAGGTAATCTAATATGCATGTCACATCTAACATAAAAGATATAAATCTAACACCAAAAAGGAAGAGTTATTTATTGCGGGTTCACCAAAATGTAGGATAAGAAAATGGATATATCATGTTTTATGTTGTTTGATTTTTAGGGTTTGGTTTTTATTGCTGGTAAAAATAGGTTTTATGGGGACCTAAAACCCCTTACATCCAAAGAAAAGAGATAGACAGAATAAAATGTACTAAACAGAGAAAAGACTAGGACCCAACCCACTAACCTAGAATAAAAAAAAAAACCAGAGAAGAAAGAGAGAAACCAACAAGACTCTCTAGCAGCCAAAAGCCAAAAGACAAAATGCCAAAAAATAGGGGACACCAGGACTAGAAAAACTCTAGGAGAGTGCCCTCCACTTCCTTCTTTGCTTCAGAGACCTTTTTGATGCGCCCGTTGAAATCTGACAGCTCCGAGATCCTGTCTTGAAGTTTCTTCTTCCTTGCTGAGCGCGTGCGCTTTCCTAGACCATCATCTTCATTGTCATCTTTATCTTCATCGATCTTCACAGTGGGGGAGTCCATTTCAGATTTAATGGAATTAAAACACTCCATAGTAGAACCCATGAAGACATTATTGTCCTTCATTTTTTTTTTTATAGTATTCTCTAGAATGTCCAATCTCTCATGCAGAGACTTCATATTTTTTCCATCCTCCTTGTTCTAATTTCCATCATCCCCTACCGACCCAGAATCAATAAGATCAACATGAGAAGACAGAGCTCTAAAGTTCAGATGAAGACTTTTTATTTCCTTAAAAAAAATTTTATCAATCGAAATGAGTACAAGGACATAGCTTTTGCAGTTTGAAGAACCCCAAATGGGGGCTCAATTTTGTCATCCATGTCCTCCTAGAGAATCTGGACATTCCGTTCTTGCATAACCACTAGTATATAGAAAGGAATGTTCTTAGAAGAAGCAGGGATATGGTCCTTTTCAACATTGTCTTGCCTTGGAGTATCTTCGACTTTCTGTTCTGACTGCACCTCCATAAGAACCTTGAGCTTTAGAGAGATGGGGATGTCATTCTCTTCTGAGCTCATGTAATTGACCAAAATAGGAACTTTTTAACTGCCCACATCCTCCTTGATAACCTCAGGAATTTACCTTTTTCCTTAACACTATGGGCTCCCATAGTTTTAACCTCTTCATCACCAGAGGCATTCACTGAAACAGAAAGAGCCTCTTTACTCTTATCATCAGACTAGGAGTGGGGAATGTAGTCAGTCTCATCATAACCATCAGCACTCTCAACATCTGAGTCTATGAACATTCCCTTATTTCTCTCAAATTTTAGCTTTTTAACAGTCAGTTCCACCTTATCATCTCCAACCCTATGTCATTTTTTGGATTTCACAGAGCCTAAGTCTCTCAGTGAAATAATAAGAGGAATGGAGGCCACATCTTTTTTAACATGTTCAATAATCAAGAGAATCAAGACCTTGTGCAGAATGCGCTTACTATCCTTATACTTGTGGTTATTAATGTTATGATAGAGCAATTGTAACAAGTGGAAGGGGAAAGAAATTCTCACCTTATGTCGAAAATGAAATAACAACACAAAGTGATATGAATGGTTCATTTTGTATCTCCCATCCAAAGACACATACTCCATTATCGCCATAAGAAATTTAGCCCAAAAATCTTTAATGGAACTAACATCATAACACCCTCTAGAGTCTTTCACCAGGTTGTCTACTTTCACTCTATCCTTAGGGAAGTGCTGAATAGCCTTTTGGGATATCTTTTTGTCTCTGTAAAATTTTATGCCTTTTATACTCAAGCCCGTAACCTTAGCAATCAAATCCTCAGTGATCTTAATGGCCATACCACTGATTACCACAATCCCATCCTTCCATAGTTCCACAAAAGCATTCGTGACAGTTTCTTTGAAGATATGAAGACACTCCATATAGTTATTGAGGCCTCCCTTGTTAAGCTTATCCTAGACCTCGGTTTGGGATTTCCATTTCTTACAATTTTTTGGCTCCTTTCTGTTTAACCCACCCCCATGGTATCTTGAAAATTACTAACAATGACGGAAGAAAAGCAGAGATAGAGAAGAAACTTCAATATCAAATTTTGAAAACAACCAAAGTATGCATGTCTACATTTAACCTTTTTTGGGAAGACACAACTTTCTGTAATCCTTTTTCTAGCTATTAATGAAAGCTGTAAACTCATAAGAGATTTTTTAGATTTTCCAAATCTACTAATTTTCTATGAGTTAGATCATACGCCAATTTGGCTCTCACTTCAACCGTTAAATCACTAACTCCTTTCCAGGTGATGATACCCTCGACCTTAACGCAATGTTAGCCAGCTCATCCGCAGTACAGTTCATTTCCCTGAATTTATGCGAAATGATTACATTGGAAAACGAATTAATGATTAAAGAAGCCTCATCAATAATCACCTTGATTGACCATGATGGATTAGTTTTCCTTTTAATGCAATTTAAGATATTCATCGAATCACCTTCGATCCAAACATTCAAGGGCATAGTTTCATTGATTAGCTTTAGAGTTTGCAGTAGGGCCATCACTTTTTCCATGTGATTGGTTTGGACCCCAAAAGGGAAGGCCACAACAGTAAGATAGTTTTCCTCGTCATCACGGATAAGACAACCACAACTTGTAGGGTCTGTGTTTCCCTTCACAGCACCATCAAAATTGGCTTTAAACCAGCCAATTGGAGGGGAAAGAAAAATGGCATTCTCCTGCCTAGAATGAGACATATCCATAGTGCCAGTCAAAACTTCAACTTTGAAATTTATCATACCACCACTAAACATATTACAATTATCTCTGATGCTACTTTTAATCTTTTCCACTATGACAACTGGAGGTAAAGCCTTATCTTGAAAGACTCTATCATTTCTTTCTGGCCAAAGTTTCCAGATGATGTGAGGAGCTTTAATATTCCATAGAGAACTTGCGACACGAACAACAACATTTCTCCATTTCTTGAAAAACATTTCCAGATTGTTCAGAAATTTCTAGCGAATATTCCAGCTTTGCACGGTAAGGCACTGAACATCTCTAGAAAAATTGCAATTACTAGCCAGGTAGAAAACTGACTCCTCCACCTATTTACAGAGGAAACTTCTATTCGGCAGAACCATTTCTCTTTTTTTGAGATTGTCAATGGTCAGGATCTTTTTCTGCAAAACCATCCAAAAAATATGTTAATTTTCAAAATGAGACTTTTATCCCAAACCGGATTCCATAAAGGAAGAGGATCTGGGGTTTTAATCAAGATCTCAAAATCCGAAGCCATAGAATAGAGACCCGACGGAAGCTTCCCCAAATCAACATATCCTCCTTCAAATTGTCCACTTTCTAGACATTCAAATCTAGCATGAGAGGTTTAAGCAAGAAATCAACTTTAGAAAGCTCAACCTAGTTCTAATTTTGCCAGTAATCAGAGACATTCAAACCCAATATTAGTTTACAAATAACAATAATTGGTTGAAAAGAAGGAATTGAATTTAGAGGAATATCTTTTTCCCAACAATCATCCAAGAAAAAAATTCTCCTTCCATTACCTAGAAGCCACTTAGCTCCCTTGAAAGTCATTTCCATAGCTTGTTGGATACTATTCAAAATGAAAGAACCCTACACCTTAACATTAGACTTCATAAAGTCTGACATATGGGGGAATGTGAAGAAATTTTTTTTTTTTAATAATGTCATTCCATTATTTATTTTCACCATAGATGGGCTAGATTTTCTTATCCAGAAGACACAGTTTAACTACCTTAAGTGGCCTTATCCCTAGACCTCCCCATTTCTTCAGGGTAAAAACCTTGTCCCACGCCACCAGAGCCAGTCTCTTTTTGTCTTCCACTCCAGACCAAAGGAAATTTCTCTGAATAGATTCTATCACTTTGGCAATTTTTCCTGGGATCCTGAATAAATTCATAGCATATATGGGGAGGCTCTACAAAAAATCCTTCAGAAGTTGGACTTTACCAGCTTGGCTAAGAAGAGCTCCCTTCCAACGAGCTAATTTCTTATTAAATATATCCACAATACTCACCCAAAAAGAGTTAGGGGGTTTCAAACGAAAAGCGAGGCCAAGATAGGAAGCAAGAAAAGACCCAATATCACACCAAAATATGCGAGCAATCTTTTTTTTCCTTTCCATGGGCGTATTAATAAAGAACAGAGATATTTTTTGCCAATTGATAGTTTGTCATGTGGCTGAAGAATAGATAGTAAGGGCCTTTTTAATCCTTATGGCTTCTTGGATAGAAGAAGACCCCATAATCACCATATCATTGACAAATTGCTCATGAAAACAAGGCCTCAAGGTAGAGGAGGGAATAAGGCCCTGAATTGAACCTTTAGAGGCCGATTTCTTAAAAATGGGGACCAAGGCCTTCCTCCAAGATAACAAAGAGAATAGGGGATAAAGGATCCCCTTAACGGAGCCCTCGCGTGGGTTTAAATAATCATGAAGAGGATCCATTAACAATGATAGCATCCATCAAGGTGCTGATAAGCTAGGAAACAAGCTGCAACAATTTGTCACTGAAACCAAAGGATTGGAGAATCTTGATAAAAAATTCCTAGTCCACCTGCTCATAGGCCTTCAAGAGATCAAGCTTCACTAGGAAACCATGATTAGAGGAAGAGTGGGTGGAGTGAATGATGTCATGAACCTTGATAATGGAGTCCAATATTTTCCTCCCCAAAACAAAGCCACTCTGCTGGGGTGGGATGATATGAGGAAGAATAGCCAACATCCTAAGGGTAAGAACCTTATAGAAAATTTTGTACACTAAATTACATAGGCTGATCGGTCAAAAAGAGTCAACAGAATTAGCACCATGGGACTTAGGAATTAATGCAATAAAGGTATCATTAATCTCCTTAAGAAAGGTTCTAGAACCAAAGAATTCTTTAACAATGTGACAGATATCATTTCCAACAATATGCCAAAATTTATGAAAAAAGAATCCAGGGAATCCATTTGTACCCGGGGACTTGTCTCCCTCAAACAAGAAGGCAACTTTCTTGACTTCCTTAGAGGAAGGAATAGCATTAAAAAACTTGTTAGTTGGATCATCCACTAAAGAAGGGATAGACTCAAGGATCAAAGCCTAATTTTCCAACAAAAGCAACTGATCTCTAGAGAGAAGAGAAGAAAAAAATCAACCATAGCCAGAGAAATCTCTTTATCATTTCTTACCACACCAGAGGCTACCTTGAGCTTGGAAATTATGTTAGAGGCCCGATGTTTGGAAGTAGACAAATTGAAGAACCTAGTGTTCTTATCTCCAGGCTTCAGCCATAACGATCTAGACCTTTTTCTCTAGTACACTTCCTCTTTAGAGATGATTTTATGAGTCTTGGCCAAAAGCATTGACTCTTTCTCCTTTAGGTCATGGGACATACCTATCTACTAAATAGAATCCTAAATAGATTCAAGTTCCTTTTGCAAGTCCAACTTAACTTTGAAGATGTCCCCGAACACTTCATTACTCCAAACCTTGATATTTTGTTTAATATGCTGGAGTTTCTTACACACCCGAAACATAGTAGTCCCATGAATGTTCACATTCCACCATTCCAAGGTTCTATGTTGTAATTCAAGGTGGTCAATCCACATTTTTCAAATCTAAAGGGTATATTTCCCTTAACCTTCTTTAATTAAGTAACAAAGGAGAGGGGGTAGTGATCTGATCCAACCTTTATAATAGAAGACAACAAGAAACAAAATTTATTAAGCTAATTACCAAAAAATAGGGCATGATCTAGATGAACCTGAATAAGATCCTCTCCCACTCTCCAATTAGACCAAGTGAAATTAATACCTTGAAGATCAATATCAACAAGAGCTTGAAGATTGACAAAATCCATCATATCTACTCTTCCCTCTAGTTGACTCAAACTATCTATCCCTCCAAATTTCTCATCCTCTTTCAGAGGACAGTTGTAATCTCCCATAACTAGCCATGGAGAGTCACAGAAAGACAATATTTGATCTTCAACCATTTTCCTGTAATTAGCTCTACCAGATTAAGAATTAGGAGCATAGATGTTAGTAGTAACCCATTCAAAATCTAATTTGAGATGAGTATATTTTATGCTCAAACAATTAACATCATTTTCAAGAATAACACCTCTAATATTATTAAGATTCCAAAAAACTATTATACCTCTCGAAGCTCCAATTGAACTGGATCCTACAACACCTCCATTTTTTAAAATTCTGATTCTTTCAACCTTATCTTTAATCATTTTGGTTTCCTAAACCATCATGATATCTGGTTTATGATCTCTAGCCAGGTTCCTCAACAAATCCTTCTTATGGGTTGCATTGAGCCCCCTAGTGTTCCATGGTATGATCTTCATTTATTAACCGGAGTGCAAACATCCTGGATGGCCAATTGCTTACCATCCGCAATATCCTTTTTACTTTCCCTTTCTCTGATTTCTTTCTTTGAGGTTCAACCTGGAGTTTGCTTTTGGGAACCTACGTCAGCCTTCACATTTCAATTCTTAGAACCTCCATCAACACTACTCCTCGTAACCACTCACTTGGATCCATGAGTAGAGAGAACTCTCTTATATTTCTTTTGCTTCTTACCTAATTAAGTAGTCCATGGAGCCCCATTTAGGTCTAGATTATCTGGATTAGCAAAGGGTTCTTCATCACCACTACCAGATAGAGTGTTTGGAGTAGAAGATGAAGCCTCCTCATCAGATTTTTCCATGTTAGAAGAGGAAGAATCCACCCCCATAGTTACCCTATCTAGTTGAATGAAAAGGATGGCACCTTCGACTTTGAACACCTGATCTCAAGCCTGAATGGGAACCACAACCTCTATTGGCACTTCTTTCATCAATGAATCAGAGATGTGTGTTACCGATTCCACTATTTACCCTTATTCCAAGTTTAGAATCCCATTTGAATCTACAATGTCACCACTCCCACCATCATCGTCAACCTTGTTAATACTAACTTCTTCAGTTGATACCGGCCCCTTCTTCTCCTTCTAGATTAATTTGTGCTCCTTAGGAGGAATACGATCTGGGACCACATTTTTGGGATCCTTCCACACTTTCTTTGAACAATTATTTTCCCAGTTACCCATTTTATGACACACAAAGCATGCAAAAGGGAGAGATTCAAATTCCACTTCTTGCTTACAGATACCTAGCTTGGAATTGATGTTAATAACCAAAGGGAGGTTATCAAACTGACAAATATTGACATAGATTCTAGCAAAAAATAGACAGGTTTTAGCTTTAATCATAGGGTCAAGAGAGAGAAGCTCCCCTCCAAAAGAGGAGGCAAAGCCTTTAAAGACTTCCTCATTCAAGAACTCAAGAGACAAGCCAGGAAATTTAACCCAGAATGGCATTGCATTGATAAAATTATTTGAATAATCCCAGTTGGGAATCCACTTACGAAAATAAACGGAGGTTCTTCCAAACATCCATGACCCTCCATATAGGACAAAGTCCTGCTTTTCTTTATTAGAGAAGGCAAAGGATAAAAACCCCTTTGGTAAAGTGGCTATGTCAACCTTTCCCTTCAAAGCCCATTTTTCCTAGAAAAAGATCTAACCAGTTCAATGTTAGGATGAGGGCCAAGAAACTTACTGACTAGGGTAAACTCCATAGCAGAGAAAAAGAGATCCATGAAGGTATTAGGAACAAAAATGGATACTTCACCATCAACAAAGCCAGCCTTCATAGTTCGAACTACAAAGGAATGATTTTCCACTTGTTTAGCACCCAATATTTCTGACCACTTTTTGGAGGAAACGATGTTGTCCTCAACATAACCAACTTCAGGGGACCCCACTACTAGGTCCTTAGATCTCTTTTTTCCCAAAACCGGAGTGGGCCCATCCTCTTAAATATTCCCTCTAACCGACAGATTTCTTAAAGAACAAGGAAAACCCATAGAGGGAATCACATAAAAACACAACATAGGCAAAGCACACACTATCACAACTTGGCAGGGAGAATGATTCTCCTTCCTACCCAGAAGGTAGCCTGACATGTGTTGGGTCAGGGTCAAAATAGGTACTGGATAATTCACCATAGGATTGGCAGAATTCCCCATGGCTAACATCAGTCCAGGACCATAATCTCCTTCTATCCTATCTTACATTTGAAAGATTTGATTTGATTTGATTGTTTATTGAAATCTAGGGGGTAAATAACATCCTCTCCTTCTATCATTAGATGTAGAAATGAAAGATCCAATTTGATTAATCCAAAATGAAAGGATCAATGCATAAAAGAATCCATCAGTTGGAAATAAGAATAAAAAGGAATATCTTAAGTACCCATTTATTGATTTAAATGTGCAATATATGTAGAACGATTGATAAACTTAATTGAAATGAATAGGAGAAATGTACTAACATTGAAATATTGCAGATCTGAAGAATGTTGTTTTCTGAAGCCTGTGTTGAGTTTCTAGAAAATCTGAAACTGGATCTGGAATGGAAATGTAGAGACGAACAAAACCCTGAAATATTTTTTTGTTCTAACATAGTTCCAATTTGTGCCCTCAATTCAATGTCACCATTGACATAGAAAGGTCAAACTAGGGCAGAATTGACCTAAAAAGTCTCCGACAGGAATTCTATTTTTGGATCGTGAAAGTTTACCAAAAAGGGTATCTGAATCTCTGTCCCAATCCACTATTCCAAATCCATACCTACAAGAAAAATGGTTTGTTTGTTAGGGGGAGGGGTTTTCCTTGGTCAAACCCTAATTTTTGAATTAACCTCAAAGTATAATTGAAATTGCATAAGTAAAAACAAATTAAATGCACAAATTCACCTTGCTTTTAGAAGTCCTTATGGCGAATTCAAATCCGTGAATCCACAAGTATGTATGGGCCAAAAAGAGATGTAGAATGGAGAATATAGAATGTAGGATGTCTTCAATCAATTTCTTGTAGATCTTGAACACCAATCTTGAATGGGTTCATGAATTGGAAGAGGCTTCAAGGAATGTAGATAGAGAAATCTTCAACAAGAGGGCTCCGTAGAGCTTGAATCCTTCAATGGCCACCAATGGATCTCCTTGGTGAAAATGAATGGTTGAGAAGTTCTTGATAATGGCTGAATGCTTCAATGGCTACTTGGATTGCTTCAAATCTTTCTTCTTCACCTTTGGAATTCACTCTTCAAGTCTTGAGCTCTTTCAATTATCAAGTATTAGATTGTTCTTGCTTGTGGTTAGAGAAAATGAGAGGAGAAAGCTTCCTTTTATATGAAACTAGGGCACAATCCTCTAGAGAGGCCGACATATAAGAATTAAATTCCAATTGGACCCATGCTCCTAGAAGATGACCTATATTAAATATAATTTAAGATTTTTTGTCCTGAACACTGAAACAGCCAACCCAGAAGCGGGCATTAACTTTTTCCAAAGACCAACATCCGGAAACCTTAAAATTCTGAAATTTGAATCTCGGGCTTGGAAAAGGTTGATTGTGGCCTAGGTCAAGGTCGAGGTTGACCTTGAACTTGAGGCCAAATTCCCAATATTTCATTCTAGGGTGCCACAAATAGGTTGGAGAAAGTGGAAATGGGGCAGAACAGGGGGATAAAGTCGTATCAAAGTCAGGAACGCTTTCAAGGTGCTTGACATGACCCCAAACAATGTACTTGGAAGGCTAAACCAGTCTACCATGGATGTGCTTCCATTTTCTAACTATACACATATGAATTAGTACAAACAGGTACATTACAACTTTATTGGATGTGTATTGATAGTGTCTTTGGCATTGGTTGTTAAAGAGGGAAAGATTATTGATGTCATGCCAAATAAATTATTGAAGGAAATAGATTATTGATGACAGAGGGAGAAATTTTATTAGAAACAAAGATTACTGTAAGAGGGAGAAATCTGTATTTCAGTGATTGTGGAGAGAGAGGGAGTTTTTTGTATGAGAATCAGAATGAAGCTAAGGACATTAATTAAATTTGATTCTTGTGTCTATTGCCCTATATTTTTTTTTATTATGACATGTTGTGTTTTCATCAATGCCAAAGAGAGATTGTTGATGAAAATTATTTAATTGTGTATTGTCATTGATATTTACACAAATATAGTGATGTTAGACAAATGTCTATACCCAAACTGAGCAGAGTCAGTGTATGCCAAGTTCTCTCATGCATTGAAGAAGACCAAAGTGATTTTTAGCTCTAACTGAGTTCACTAGGGCATTATAGTATTGATCAGGCATTGAATTATTATTGTATTAACCGAGTTATGCTTTTTGTGTCAACCAACTAACAACAATTTACATTTTATGGTTAATTGGTTATATGCAGCCGATAGACTTAAGTTTTATTATTTCTTTGAAAGGTTATTCAAGCCAACTTGATAAGGCCTATCATATATATACAAGGTCAAGTTTGGATTGAATGTGTAAAAGGTGTAAGAGATGTATGTGTGTGATTTGAAGAGTGGAGGCAAAATTAGATGGGATTCTGATTAAGGACAGAACATACAGAGCTGCAATAGAATATTCGATTTGTGAGGATCAATTTATTAAAACCAAAGAAAAGATCTGAATCAGAAAAGATAGTTTCTTCAAATAATAGGTCAATCCATTGTTAGTCTAACAATTGTAACAATGATCCAAAATCTCTTTACAGAGTAGAGTTAATAATCTTTTGTAAATCCTCTCACAAGGTGACATTTCTACATTAAAGTGTTTGAAGAACTCTAACAAGGCCACTTCTTATAGGGTTATTAAATCCTCTAACAGCGTCACACCTAACTGTGTGTTACTGTAACCTTTAATAGGGTTGGCTCCTAATAGGGCTCACTTTAGAAGAGTGAAAAGCAGTGACTAGTTGCGATTGGTGGTTTTCTCAAATTGGGTTTCCACATTAAATCTTGGTGTTATCTGTGTACATGGTATTTTCTTTATTCTTTATGTTTCTACATTTAATCACTAAAGGATAATCACATTTAATTTCTTGAAGTTTTCTTTTTCAACTGAGTGACAGTTGAATATCTATTTTAACCGAGTAACAGTGATAAGTTTATTTTAGACATCTAAGGGACTTCAATTTGTTTTTGTGGTAACCGATTCACCCCTCCCCTCTCAATTACTCAACTCATTTCCAATACCTAATCACATTTCCCATTCTCAATTTCAACCTTCTAAAGATCCTCAAAATGATTCTTTTCATAATCTCCAAAATATTATTCATGATCAATATGTTATATGTACATTTTCTAGATGGTTTCTCTTCTAACCCTTTGGGTAATACTTCTTCTCCATCACCTAAAAAGGATGAGATTACTAATTTACTAATTATTCTAATATTTGTCCTAGTATTCCTCCTTATACCACACATGATTATCCACCTCAAGTTGAATCATCTTCTCCCTCTACATGAAAAGCTACCTATACTACGGGATATGATATCACCACTAAACAAGGTTATAAAGGTTTAGGACTTGGTATTAATGAACAAGGTACTAAAATTCCTATTAATCCTTCTCAATAAAATCATAAAGGTGGTTTAGGTTTCATTCCCACCACTAATCCTTATCTAAACCATGTTCCTAATGATCATGTGATACAATCACACAACTCTCCTCAACCTCCTTTTATTAATAATCTCAAACCAATTGCATATTCGTTTAATGACTATCAACATCTTGATTTTGCTCCACCAATAATAGATGATGTTCCTTTTTCCTCACACAATGATTGTAAATAACATCATGTTCCTCCTTTTGATCATTTTTCTCCATATTCATCCCAACCAAGACCTCCTCTTGCCATTCTTTTTCCCACTTTAACTAATACTATATCACATTATGATGATCACTTAGCTTTAGAAAAAAGAATCTATTGGAGTCTCAAGTATAATCCTAAGATTGTATTCCTTATAGAAACCATTCTAGACATCAAATACCTATTAAAGGTGAATTATTGTATTTTTACCGTCATAGAAACAAAAATGTACAATTTATAATGTATTCAGTTTAGACAATTTGTTCAAGAATCCATTAATAGAAGTCTTATTCATTCCATGCTGGATATTCTGCATTTTCTTCATACCAAAGTTTACAATTAGTCAATTTGAGGTAAAAATTTGAACTTCTTATCAACCTTATGTGAAAATTTTGTTAAAATATAATCTATAGGAAATTGAATGTAGTTTCTAGACTACGAGCCTATTTCTAAAAAAAATTCTAATTGTTGAAAATTTTCGATTTCAATGTAGTAGTACAAAAATTTCAGGAAAAAGATAAAAAGTATGTGTATGTCTAAAAAGATAAAAAGTATGTGTATGTCTTACCAACTTAATCACAATCAAATGATGATATCTTTTCACAAGACTCTAGATATAAGTAGTAGACTCATGCCCGGATATGATGCATATTTTTGTGTAATTTTTTAGACACAGTGATCACAAAAGACACTTCTCAAATCAACTTTAAGATCAAATTTCTTAGTTATTATTCATTTCACAAGCTATTGTCGGAAAACTTCCATTTCAATATCAATCAATCTTTTCCTGTTAGGATATATCCTTCTGACGTTGGCTCATCAATCCTC
Organism: Thuja plicata; assembly: GCA_018584345.1. Lineage (NCBI taxonomy): Eukaryota > Viridiplantae > Streptophyta > Pinopsida > Cupressales > Cupressaceae > Thuja > Thuja plicata. Next base: position 19,133 of record MU226886.1, on the reverse strand, counting down.
CATCACACAATATTTTTCATTGAAAGAAATTTGGATTGAATGACTATTTGGTCATGATGCCTTTTTATTGATTTTATTTTTGTGTTTTGATATACCCTCCTCATGATTGCATAGATCATTAATATCTTGGTATATCTTGAATGGTGTTTATTTGAATACATGTCATTTGCGGTGTGGTCTATTTGTGATATTTTTAGTGCAATTTTGTTTGATACACAATTATCATTATGCATGCCTCACTAGGGGCAGAATTTGGACATATACCACCAAATCCCTAAATAATATTTGGGTGTGCTAAATCTTCTCATGAGTGTCATTGCATTGGTACTATTGTGACAAAAATCCTACATCTATGTTCTTAAATATATCTATTTATCTTAGAGTCTAGTCCATGCAAAGGACCAATGTCATTTGTTTTTTCTAACACATAGTGCATAACTCCTCTTGAAAAATTAAACTAGGTTGTGCTCTCCAACATAAAAAAAATATAATCCCACTTGAAAATCATATAGATAGGAGTTATTTTTAGTTAGGTCATATTGAATTTTACTCTACAAAAGATTCCTATTTATTCCATTCCTCGTAAGCTAGCTAAATGATCCTATCGGTTATGGTTAACACACACGAAAATAATGTCCTAGTTTGAGTCCTCATTAGTTTCATTCACTTAGGTTATTCATTATGTTATTATGTTATTATGTTGATGATGATTTTAAGCATTGACTTCAAATTTGATGTAATATAATCACATAATAAGATTCATCTAAGATGCAGTTTAGGTTCATTATCCACTTATGATTTATAGCATTAATCATTATTTATTATCCATGTATATTTCATTTAACATTAATCATTACAAATCTATTTCTATTTGTATACATGACATATATAGATCACATATAAGCATTATCCATCTAAAACCATAATCACATATGTATATCTCTGCATCATAGATATGTCAGAACTATCCCATAGTATATAATCACACACATCCTGCATTACACACCCTAGTCCTAAAATCATCATATGCATATAGGAATTTAAAAAACACACACATCTCATAGGACCATCAAAATCATATATATATATATATATATATATCATGAAAGAATAATGTGTCTAGATTGTGTGAATACATCAGTGATACATGTATAAATATACATTAAAATGTCTTTGTACATCCAAATACTCAAAAACTGCATGTGTATCACAAATAAAAAGTATGGATCATGAGGCTAGCTGAGCAGATGTCCCTGCTTCTGCTGTACTGACATCTCCCCCTCTGTCTCTGGGAGGTCTCATCCCTACTAAGGCTTGTGAAGAACCCCCACCTGTAGTGTGCATGGATGATTGCTCACTACATATTGGAGCCCTCTAAACCTAAAAAACTTCATCATAATATAGATGGAGATAGTAATCTATCTCACAGACCGCTCGAGTCTCTCATCTATGTGCAAAAAAATACTCCTGTGAAACCTACCTAACACCAGGCCCAGTTTTAGCTTGTACAATGATCTCTCACTATCCCTTGTGCTCCTCTACCTTGCACTGGTAGGTATCTATCTCCCATGTAACCCCCTATAGCTCCAATCTCAGTGCATCCATCTCCTACTACAACTTCTCTATCCACTGTTGGCCTTTTATGACCCTTGTATGAGTCTCAATCATAGTGAACTCTCCAGCATCCACTTGGGCATGTAATGTATCTAGGGCACCCTATGTACTATCTTCTCATTCTCTCCACCCCTTTCTGAAATCCTTGAACCTTGGCCAACTGAACCTTGGCCAACTCTATCTATAAACTACCTTCTGATGCCTGGGTCATATCCAAAATTCCTTGTAACCTCCCCACCTTTGTTTGCAAGTTGTCTATCTCTGTGACCACTATGTCATGCACATCCTGTGCTATATATCCTGGTGATCATCCCTATGGCCCATGTCCCTATACCTATAGTGGTACCTTTGATACCTATCCATGTACCTATTCCTGTACCTATACAAGAATAACTGGCGACACTCTATCTACAAGTATTTGCACTTGTCTTTGTTGTCTCTCTATTTCCACCCTGGGTTGTCCTCTCTGACCTCCTCCTCCATCTCCCCTATCATCTTATCCATCATCTCATACATTATCCCCATCCACCCCAGCACCATCCTCCCCTCCTACTAGTTTCTCATCCACCCGTATGACTCCTAGTATCGTCATCCTGATCGACCTATGAATAATCCACCACTGAGTATATGCCATAGTCACTCCTACATCATGCACCAAGTCTTGTCTATTATGCCATCACAACACCACTATACCCAACCAGGATGCTCTTGCACCTCTCATATCTACTTCAATCCCCCAAAAAATCCCCACCTCGTGTGTCACTAGTGAATGTGGGAATGTGTCTGGAACTGCATCCTATACCATACCAAACTATCTTAGTACCTGGGATAGCATGTACCAAGAAATCATGTAAGTCATCTGCTCATTAATCAGCCAACAGTCAATTTGCATGAACCTAAGGTAGTAGAAATCCTCCTACCCATCCTTTGTATAATAATTCTACTATAAGACCTGATGCCCCATGCCTCATACCCTGAGTAAGGAGTCCAGTCAAACCCCTGCATCTTGTCTAATATCCTCAGTCAGTGGCCGAGAAAATCTATTGGCTCATACCTAATAGGTTGTTAGTATCTATGAGGATAGGGATCATATGCAAGACGTGTATCATGTAATATAATGGGGCATACCACAATGATATGTTCCCATTCCCATACTAACAATATTGTCACTCCTCCACCTATTGTCCAGTCTCTCCGATAGGCAAACATGTGTAAGTCATAGTTTAACTATTTGAGGATAGTATATCCCCAACAATATCTCACCCCCTCGTCCTCTAGCATGGTTCTTAGAAATCATGCCCATCCCAATGGAAAAGCATGCCTTGCATGGTCAGGCATCTACTGTCCTGCAATAATTCCTGCTATATATAATGCAACCCATTGCAACCGCAGTCGCGCTACCACCACCGACCTCCAATGTAACCACTATCTAGAAGTGCGTATCTGATCATATGGTCATCCAAACATCACCTTTGCATATGGCTCTAGGCCCTCCTATACATAATCTTGTATTAACCCCCGGATGGGAATCCAGTATATCAACCAAAAGTCCAGGAGGGTGATAGTAGCCTCACCCATCAACAAATGAAAGCTAGAGGTAGGGATATGCCACCTCTCAATCAAGGAAGTCATGAGTGCATTATTTTCTCTCAACCATTGTCATAGATGAGCATTCTCTTGAATGTACTATGCAACCTGCCCCCACTACACTGGGGTCATCTCGTTTGCCAGTCCCATGGTCTCTAGCCATCTCTCTCACAAGCAGAACACTCCTCCTGCCTCCTTCATTTAGAAACCATACTTGTTAGTCCTTTTTCCTTAGTTTGGGGCATCCTCTATCCCTCCCAGTGCCTATTACTTCCCTCCCTAATCCCTTCCCCTACATCTTTTGGGCCAATCAATGGGGACACTAATTTTCTTGCATAGATGACGATCAACGCATACACCGATCGACAAAGATGTTTATCCATGATCAACCTCTCTAGTGTCCACACCTGGTCAACCCTTCTAACTATTGTCCGCACACAAAATGATTCCAAAACAATCATTTCCATCCACCTAACCTTCATCCCCATAGATGATGATCCTTGATTGTCGTCTATGTAGATGACAATCAAGCGATTGTCATCTACAAAAACCGTGATCGCCAATCTATCATCTCTAGAGATGATGATTAGTTGATCATCATCTGCATAGATGACTATTCATTAATTGTAATCTCCATCCTGGTCATGTTTTCCCCCATAAATGCTCTTACAACAAGCAATAAATGCAAAATTTTAAACCAAAGGATGAGCTCAGTTAGGGTACTCACCGATGGTCCCGCATTGGCCACTCGGTGGTGTGTCAAGATACACTCTCCTATCTATATATAGTCTCGAGGATCAGCCATCACTCTCTCTTCACTCACTTCATCTTTTTACTCTTTGAGGGTGAAAATGACTCCTTCTAAGGTCGTTGTGGACTGTTTATAGACCCCGCGGGACCCATTGTCCATCCCGAACCCTATTTTCTTTTGATCACCTCATAAATCATGCAATTGTTCCTTTTCCTTCTCTTCCACCTCTTTTTTGAGAAAAATATACAAAACATTAATTTTCTTCCATTATTTTCTTGCGGGGACACTCTCCTTCACCATCGTTCCCTTAAGACCTTCTCTCCTCTCTGGGGCATCTTGTTTTTCTTTTCTTTTATGCAATGCCATCCTTGATGCTGCAACAAAGAGGGGTAAAATGTAGATGCCTAATATTGTCCTTTAACATTATAATTAATTATTAATTATATTTTTTAAATTTTCCTACCCATTTAATTAATTTTGGTTCTTTTTTCTATAGTATTTAAATTTAATTTAAATACCCCCTCTTAAGAGTATTAAATTGTATTTAATAACTTTTCTCTATAAAACCCCCTTTGAATAAATTATTTATTTATTTATTTCCCTCACATTCTGTTATTGTCCTAAACCGTGATTAGTCTAAATTTAATTTAACTTGATCATTCCAATGTGTCAAAAGGGGTCATAGGGTCTTCGTAGGGGTCCTAACGCATGAGAAGGTGTACTAGGACCCCTTAGCTCCCTCTTTGACCCTTGAGGACACATTAGAACACACAAGTGTGTCCCAAGGTGACGTACAACCTCTTGCGACACGCTTGAGTGTTCTAATGTGTCAAAAGGGGTCATGAGGTCTTCCTAGGGGTCCTAACACATGATAAGGTGCACTAGGACTGCTTAGGACCTCTTTGACCCCTAGGGACACACTGTAAAACATACGTGTGTTCCAAGGGGTCCTACGATCCCTTGGGACACACTTGAATGTTCCAATGTGTCAAAAGGGGTCATGGGGACTTCCTAGGGTCTTAATGCATGAGAAGGTGTAATAGGACCCCTTAGGTCCCTCTTTGACCCTTTGGGAAACACTAGAACAAGCAAGTGTTTCCCAAGGGGTCCTACGACCTCTTAGGACACAATTGAGTGTTCCAATGTTTCAAAAGGGGTCATGGGGACAAATGAGGACTGCGTAGGACCCTTTATGACCCCTAGGGACACATTCAAACACTCAGATGTGTCCCAAGGGGTCCTACGACCTCTTGGGACATAGTTGAGTGTTCCAAAATGTTGAAAGGGGTCATGGGGATTTCCTAGAGTTCCTAACATGTGAGAAGGTGTGCTAGGACCCCTTAGGACCCTCTTTGACCCCTGGGGACACATTGGAACACTCAAGTGTATCCCAAGGGGTCCTTCAACTTCTTGGGATACACTTGAGCATTCCAATGTGTTCAAAGTGGTCATGGGGTCTTCCTAGGGGTCCTAACACATGAGAAGGTGTACTAGAACCCTTTAGGACCCTCTTTTCCCCTTGGGGACACATTTTAACACACATGTGTGTCCCAAGGGGTCCTATGACCTCTTCGGACACACTTGAGTGTTCCAATGTTCTAAAAGGGGTCATTGTGACTAACTAGGACCCCTTATGACCCTCTATGATCCCCAAGGACACATTGAAACACTCACATATGTCCCAGGGTGTCCTACGACCTCTTGAGACAGACTTGAGTGTTCCAATGTGTTGAAAGGGGTCATGGGAACTTCCTAGGGGTTGTAACACATGAGAAGATGTAATATGACCCTTTAGGTCCCCCTTTGACCCTCAGAGACTCATTGGAACACTTAATTGTGTCCCAAGGGATCCTACGCCCTCTCAGCACACTCTTGAGTGTTCCAATATTTCAAAAGGGATCATGGGAAGTCTCCATGACCCCTTTTCAGATATTAGATCACTCAAGTGTTTACTAAGAGGTTGTAGGACTCCTTGGGGCACACTTGAGTGTTCTAATGAGTCCTTGGGGGTCATAGAGGTGAGAAGATGTACTAGGACCCCTTAGGTCCCTCTTTGACCCTCAAGAACACATTGGAACACTTAATTGTGTCCCAAAGGGCCCTACGACCTCTTGGGACACACCTGAGTGTTCCAATGTTTCAAAAGGGGTCACGGGAAGTACCCATGACCCCTTTTGACACATTAGAACACTCAAGTGTGTCCAAAATGGTTTTAGGACCCCTTGGGACACACTTGAGTGTTCTAATGTGTCCCTAGGGATCACAGAGGTGAGAAGGTGTACTAGGACTCCTTAGGCCCCTCT
>MU226886.1:0-11323 GCA_018584345.1 Thuja plicata | reverse complement strand
AAAGAAAGACCTAAGGGTCCTAGTACACCATCTCACACATTAGGAACTCATCACAGTGAATCTTTCAAACCATTCATGATGGCATTGACCTATCTAATCCATCTATTCCAATTCAATAATAGTGATTTATTTTCCTTACCCTTGATTGAATCTATCTTTAATGCAATATTTTATCACCTATAAGGCATTCTATTATAAATACAACTGAACATTTTTCTTTTCTTAATCTGTGTTCTTATCACTATTTCTTCACATTATCTCCTACATGAGTCATGTCTTTTTCTACCCTTTATCTATTCTTAGGTCTCAATGATTATTTTCATAAACCTACACCAAATGTTTTGCACATTGTGACTCCATGAAAGAATATCTCTAAATTTCTAAGAGAATTACATCCCTTCATCGTGCCTTGTGACAATGAAACTTCACTTTTCTCTTTTCTAATCTCTATCATGACAGTCCTCTATTTTTTCAGTATTGCAAACCATCATCCTTCATTTTTCTGATTCCAAGACCCTTTTCATATTACTACATTGTAACAATACACTGCTATGCCATTTTTTTGTGCTCTATTTCCTTAAATCATGTATTTGACAACAATCATTATCTTCATATTTGATTTGTCTAATTTGATCTTTCATGACAACAACATATTCTATGCTCTCTTCTTTGTCTTTACATATGGAAATGGTCATTAAACCCTACATTTCTCCCAACAAATAGATCGCTTGTCATTGGTTCCTTTATAAATCATTGTGCATTGATACATCTTATCAAAAATAGTGAGGGAAATACTTGAAGCAATACATGTTATCAAAATCGTGAGCTATTTTTCCTCCTATGGCTCTTATAACTCAGTTATCATAGTTCTTTTGTTCATACAACAATTATGTCCATAAAGCTATGAAGAAACATGGAAATAATTTTTTGGTACTCTATAAATACAAATAGAGGCAAAATTAGAGCAAGGTTGACCCGAAAGTATTAGATCTGCTACTCACAAATATATTATAGTTCCTTCCCTTTGGATTTTCATCATTAATGTTTTTTGTTTATGCATAAAGATATTTGTCTTTTGTCAAAGTATGATACTTGTTTTTAGTAAGAACTTTTTTAGTAAGATCTATTTTCACTCAATGTATGATATACCTATAGTGTCCATATTTTATGAATTCTTTTCTTAAAGAACATATTGATTAAACTTTACATATGAGTATAAAGAAGGAAATGTCTATCTAGAGATACTTGAGGAGGCATTGTTCCTTATTTTTAGTTTACAGTTGTGTGGCATGTTGAAGCTTGTGTGCAAAGAGAAATTGTGCTTAGATCATTGAATATTTCATAAAACTAAATAGATTTTATAGTTTGAAGATTAAATATTGATGTCAAAATTCATCTGGTATTATTATAACTCAAAGTCTATATGCCATTGGACTGGCCATGAGTTTTTTATAATTTGGATCGATACACTTGAAAAGTAAAGTGTGGAATTTTGGCTTAGAATAAGATATTTGTAAGGCTTCTTTGAGCAGTGAAAACCATGAGTTTCATGTGGGTTTAGTAGTAAAAACCATGAGTTCCAATTCAATAAAAAAAATCACTATTATTAAAGTGGATTGGGTCTAGAATTTGATGCATTATTGAAGGAAGAATTTGGGTATTGTTACAAAACAAAGAAGAATTTAAGTGATCTCGATAATTTATTGCATCTATTATAAAAAATTCAAATAAATTGACATATAAATTCAACAAGATATAATTTAAATCATAGTGAAAATCAAATATAACTTCAAAATATAAATTCAAGATATAACAATCATAATCATAGTCAAGATATAAATTCACCATTCAATTCCATAAACATGAATAATATGTTGAGAACACTGAGAGGGGCAGGGCGGGGGGGGGTGAATCAGTGTTTCTCTATTTATTACTTTTCAGCAACTTAAACATAAATCAAACATACATTCAATGAATCTTAACATAAGAACTCATAACACATGATATGATTATGGGGAAACCTTGATCAGAGGAAAACCATAGTGGGAATTAGTACCCACAAATATTGTACTAGTATAATGAACCTGTTAAAGTTCCTTTGCCCTGTTAGAAGCAGTCTTTACAATGCAAGTACAATGACCTGGTTAAAGCTTTGACCCTATTAGGAGTATTTACAAAACCCTGTTAAAGGTATATGGCTCACTTCCTAGGCTCACTGCCCAATAAGATGAAGGCTACAACCTTCTAATAGTTGATATACACTATATCAAAAGTGAACTGTTGTGATGGCACTGTTGTCTGATCAGTTCTGTGTATGCGCAAATTCTCTTACTCTCTTGAAGAGATTTATCTCATACTAACTTCATCATACTTATCTTCTATATCTTTCTCATACATTTTATTCGACACTTGTAACATAAATTTACATTACATACTTATATGATCATAATCGAATAGACGCAACTTAAAACAAGACTATAGTCGGCCCTAGAAACATAATACACAATGCTTCCGAGCAAGTCAGCTTAAGCATATTTACTAAAATAATAATTACATCATTAAAAACATATAATCAAAGGCGCTTGGTTGTTACCTAACAAAATAATTCACGCTGATCAAAACACTAGTTGGCTTCCATCCTCTGTCTTCTGGACTGCTGGTGTACTGATCTATCTATAACTTCTCCATACTATCATGTCGTATCATGCATTTCTAGACTTAGTATGTAGACATCACATAGAAGATATTTCTGAATGTGCATACTCTGATTCGATCTCTCACACGTGCATTGATGTGTTGATCGCTGTAGATCTCTGTCTGCCCTGTTTCCATACTTAGTCATTTTATCTTCTAAGTTATCTTTGAAAGAAACTTAGTATGACTTTGTTGCCATGATTAAAACATAAAATAGGTCATGCATCCTTAGGAAATCAACTTTCCAACAATCTCCCCCTTTGTCATTTATGGCAACAAAGGAATGTGGCCAAGTTTCTCAAAATGACTTAATCACAAAATAACTGTATATTATAACATATTTTTGATATATACATATACTTCTCCCCATATATACACATTCTATATTACTCCCCCTTTGACATTAATGACAAAGGTGTACAAAACTCGTAAGTCTTCTAGATACTTACTCCATGTAAACTTCAGGGTACACAATCTAAAGAGATTAGATCTCTTTCTGCCAGAATACTTTCATTGTATCAACTGTCTAAAGATGCGCGCATAAGGCATATGTCAGTTTCTCCATCTTCATCAAATACATGCAAGGACCTTGATCATATGTCACAATGGTGGCATCAATCTATTTGATGTTCTCATTCAGAACTACTAGAGAGGGCGCAAGTGCATTTCTCAATTGGGTTTGTCTAACTCTTATCTTGTTGATCTCCAACTTAGCCTTTTCAATTTTGTCCAACTGACCTTGATACACATTGTTACATATGTTCATGTCTTGGGTATATGTCTCAACTGATTTTCTGATAGTGTCCACCATGATTTCTTCCTCTTCTATCTTTTTGATATGTTCAGAGGTGAACTTCACTCTGTCCATGCAGTTAGCTATAACCTTCTTTCCCTTAGCTGCCAATTCTTTCAATATGGAATACCCAATCTTTAAAGATTTTAAGTCTAAAGTAAAATTATTTACCAATTCATTCAATCTCTCCTTTTTATATTCATCTTCTGCAATTCTACTAGTAGAGTCTACTAGATCTATAAAGTGAGCTTTGAAGCTTGTGAGAATATTGTCAACATCTTCAACTGATTAAATCTTGGCTACTTTCTTATCTGCAGATAATAAATCATTTAGAATGTTAACTGACTTCAAGAAAAGAGGGTTCCTCATAACCTATTTTTCTTTTTCCTTTTCCATAGCTAGCACGCTGATCTTTATTAAATCATCTTCTCCCCATGCATCTAGACTTGCTGAGTCAGGAGTTAACCATGACAACAATGAAGTAGAGGGTAAAGTGGATGGAGTGAATATAGTGATTTGACTGGTATCCATGTATTCACTCTTTACTGGTTTCTCCTTGATTGGTGTCTCATTATATTGAGTATCTTTTTCTTCATTCAAGTCTATTGGATCATTGGAGGGACCTTCATCTTGTTGTATAGATGTATCATCAGTGCACATCTCTTCAATTCTTAAAATTTTTTTATCAACTTTGTCCATGTCTTTGTCAGATGCTATTATGGATATCTTGATATTATCAACCACTATGGTATCTTCTGAGTCTTTTTCTATATCAGAAGTTACTGTCATTGAGGGTGCTGAAACCTATGGACCTGTCATAGGTGCTATCTAAATCACTGGTTATTTAACCTGTTTGGGAGGAGTTGGAGTTACCTTTGTTGTAGGCACCATAGATGGATACATGTGTTTATCCATAAACACTTGTGCAAATGCCTTTTCAGTTTCTTTTCCTATCTGCTCATACTCTTTGTTCATAATTTGTAGAGTCCTTGTCTTGGTTCTGAGATGAGGCTTCACCAGATCTAATAGAATTGCCTTCTCATCATGTGAGCATATAGGGAGAAGTTTATCCAATGTTTCTTCTCTTATCCTCATGTCTTCCTTAATTGCATGTCTCTTCATTATCTCTAGTATGTTCCATAACTTATCAGGTATCAGTGTCTTGAGTTCAAGAAATGACTTCTTAAACTTGATCATGTGAGAGATGATCATAGAATATATCTTAGTTTTATCAATATCTCGATACTTGTCATAGGCCTTGGCAATAGTGTCTAGTCTACCTTCATTTACAATACTATTATTTAAGACATTTAGACTAGGTCTAAATCCTACCTCAGGAGGAGCTTGAATATTCCTTGCTTTGCTCCGTGTGTTCCTTGAGGATGGGTGATTTTAGGGCACTTTCTGCCTTCCTCTAGACTTCTTGAATTGCTTGGTATAGAAGGTGGAGATGAGTCTAGGTCAATGGTGGTAGAGGGTGCAGAGGTTCTCTCTACTTTCTTCTTCTTATGGATCTCATCAGTATTCTCAAGTTCTTTGGCTATCTTGGCTTCTCTAGCTTTGTCAATATCTTCTTGAGTGACTCCATGAACTTTTAGAATGCTAGATGTAATCTTAGATGCTTTTTCTTTTATTATCAACACTGTATAATACAGAATCAATTGCATTAGTCTTCTCTCTGTAAGTGCCCCATCTGGGCTCATTGGGATATTTGGGCACATACAAAAGGACCTGTGCATATCCTTCGAACACATGTTCCTCCACTTCATACCCAAGTGGATGAATCCATTTAGTTTTGGGCTCAATTTCCTACATACAAGTGTAGTCAGTCTCTACCATGAAGCATATGGTTTCCTTATACTTTTCAAAAATCTTCTCAGGTATCCTGAACCTCTTCTATATCTTGATCCTAGAATATTTGATGTCCATGTCCCTAGCATCCTTTGCACTACTCTCTAATGTGCCTTTTAGTGAAATTTGAGACATTGTAGGTTTGCTTCTATCTAGGTACAGATTTGAAACCTTACCAACAATGTGGAAGTACAAGTAGATGATCAGAGACCAAAACCTAAATGTTTTGTTCTTGTCATGATTGATAACTTGAATGTTTTCCATCAATTGACCACACAATATCTCACATATATTAAACTAAGTGTTATCCTTCACCACCTTGATAGCTACTAGAAATGTGGCTGCTGACACACTATTTAATCTGCTTGCATGTTGGAACTTGTAACCAAGGATCATTGTTAGAATGCGTCAAAATCTATAAAGAATTCACTTACCATATTTACCGCGAAGTCAAATTTGTTTTTGGAGAAATCTGGTACCTAAAAAATCATGTACGAGATAAACCTATCCATTTTTCAATCTACAAGCAATGAGAGAAATAAGAAAAATGACTCGCGAGTTTTGATTTATACTACAGGTTTCGAGTACCCAAAAAACATCAGGTACCCGATTAGTCTTATGTTTTGGTGTATGGTTTTCCCAGGTGTACTGACACCCAGGCCTGCTAAAATGTCAACAAACGTTTTCATGTGCTTTTGGACAAGTAAAAAGTGGATTTTTTTCAGATCGCCACTTTTTGGCCCCTCATCTTCTTTCACATACCCAATGGTTTTTCATTATTTTATGATACATTCCTTTTGGCATAAGATACTTTATTACATGCAAGATCCGGGTGTCTTTTCTTAACAACTATTTTATGTCTTAACATGGCATGTTTATCATTCAATGATCATCCATCATTTCATTTCTTTCCTTTCTGAATTTCTTACTTTATACATGATGTCTTTTCTAGGATATATGATGTCTCTAACAACCTCTAATTGATTCTTTAGTAAGATTTTCTTCAAGATCTTTTCTTTCTCTACCAAAATATCTTTAGTTTTAATCAAATAACATCCTATTAATCCTTGATTTACTCCTGAAATAATCTCAGGCCTCTTTGAGTATCAACTTCATTTCTTCAATAGCTATGACCAGACATAATCTTATCAAAACACATTTCTTTATCTTTTCATCTTCATCTTTTACATTAATCCTTCTCATCTCAAGTAAATCATAAAAAAACTAAGGCATATCTTTCATTTTTATATAAGGGACCTCTTAAATGTGTTAAAGTATATGATTGTGGATTCCTCTAATTTCCTTTTTCCATCTTCATAAATTTTTTTATATAGTTTCATAAGAAGTTTGAAATTACCATGAACTTCTATTTTTTTCTCTACTTCACTAACACACATATAAACAACATCACAATCAGTTTTCATCATTGTTCTTTCCTTTTTATCCTCTGATGGCTTTGCTTTGGTAACTTTTGATACTTTTTTTCCCTTGTATTTTTTCTCTTTAACTCAATCATCTGACTTTGTAGCCTCATCATCATCTTGTTTTGTAGTGTACTTCCTTGACCTCTTTGATTTTATTCTTTTTCCGTCCTTCCCTGATGGTTTTTTTTCTTGGGACTCACTTTCTTAGATGGACTTGCAGAGGGTGCAACACTTCTATTTTGTTTGGCTCTTGGTGAAGAAATATTAGGACTTGTTACCTCAGTATTTGTTGGCTTCTCTTCTGCTGCCATATTCCTCTTCCTAGCTTCCCTTAAATCTTGTACTTGGATTCCTATGCTCTCTAATAGGTTCTCAACCTCTTTCCAAATCTTTCTTTCTATGTCACGTCTGCTTAAATCACTATGTAACTTCGGGTCATTTTGTTTTTAAGTTCTAAATATTTCTTCTATAGAATCTATTAAATTTCTCAACAGATGCTGAGCATATATATCAATAATTTTCTCCTCAACCTCATACCCAAGAGGCATGATCCAATAAGTTCTAGGTTCTACTACTTCCAAAAAATAATGATCTATTTAAACCATGAATCATATAGTATATTCATACTTCTCAACAATATACTTCAGAATCCTCTCCCTTGGCTATGTCTTATATTGGAAGTCTTTGAAGAAACCCTAGAGAGTACCCTTCCTAGATTTTTTGTCATGAATATAGAGAAATTATCTAATTTGAACTACAAAAGGTCTATTATTAGACCATTGAATCATTCCAAAACACAGATCTTCATTCATTAAGTAAAATAATAAGTAGATGATAAAGGTACAATATTTGAAATTATGTTTTGTTTCCTTGTTGATCTTTGACAAGTTCTCAATCAGTTGGAATCTCAACACCTCACACCAATCAAAATCTACATTTTCTGTTATCATTTTGTATGTTGGATAAATGGTTATGCTTGATACTAATTTTTCTTTACTAGAATAGTAGATTTTATATCCAATAACCACGGAAGAAAATATCACATCGAAATGAATAATGTCATTGATTTTTATGGCTCTTTTGTAAAATGTGATCTGGTAGCATCATTTACAATTTGATTCTTCATAGATTTTAACACAAGCACCTCACCAGATGAACTGAATCGAGTTACTTTCTTACTAACCTCCTTAGTGATCTTGAATGGATTGTCTAACCACATGAATTCTACATGTACCTAATTTAATACATACTCAATTGACTAATTGATATCAAATTTTGGAAATTTAATGACCATAGATAAGTGTTTCTTCTCTAACACCTTAAATTCATCTTAAAAAATTTTAGTATCTACAAATTACCCAATTCCTCTATATTTGCATGAATATATACCCTAATATCCTCAACATGCAAAACACCATAAAAAATGGTTGACAATGCCCCTTGTGGATCCTCCTCCATGGATTTATATTTGTTTCTTAAACTTAGGTCTAGGGAGCTCAATAATATCTACAATATTAGATGTATTCATGACCAAAAGTGAATAATTTCAAATTTCATAGTCAAGTTCCTCTTTTTTGAAGAACTAGGGCTTGCACACACAATTATTTTCTTCCCCTTTAATCGTACTAAAATCACGTTGTAGTGTTGTCTATTTTCTTGTCCCCGTAATACAAATTGACAAATGGGAGGATAAAATGTCTTTTAAACATTCACATACCAAATTGTTTATACAATAAATGCATTATACCCTAACTCACTTGGATATATGGTTTTACTGACTATGATTAAAAATTCCTTTTGTGAATCTTCAAATCGATTTATATTCCTTCGAAATTGCTTCAAAAGCATGCAACAATTTGATACAACTAATTGACCATTTTTATTTTTGCATCAAGTCATACTAGTGGGTTTTAAGATTTTTCATGAAAACACTCCCTAGGCCAAATGTCTTAGCTTAATTCCCTAAAGAATTATCCACGCCAGGTTTAGGTGTGGACTAATTATCTACATTATTAACACCTTTTATTACTCAAGTCTTACTCATCTATTTTCTAACCTCATCCAAAACTTTCTATTTTCCCTTATCATTACTCTACATGTTATTACTATCTATCAGGTCCCTCTCTTGTTGATGTTTTTTCTCCTACAAAATTTTGCAATGTGACAAGAATTTTTTTAAATTGTAGTACATAGTATTTGTCTGTCTATACCTATAATTCACTTGGTTTCCTCTTGATCTTTATTGTTTATCAATATGTCCAAATTTTTTGCAAGCAAAACATCTAATATTCCATCTATTAGAACAATTTTTCATCACAATTTTACAATCATTTTATTTATGACCATGCTTATTGCATTTTAAATATTGACCAACGAAAGATGAACCATTTATTCTATTTTTGCATTGAAAAGCTATATGAACAAATTTATTTCACATAAAGCATATACCATTGAAATTTTGAGCATTAGGTTGTCTTAGCGGAGACCTTTTAGGTTTTTCCTTCAGATTTTCTAAGTGATGATTGCATTCTCCAGATCTAGAGATTTCACATTTCTCAAATCCAAGACCTTATTTCTTACCTTCCATCCTCTGACTTTAAAGTACCGCATCAATCCTAGCTTACCTGATCATGAATTTATCCTTGTATTTATTTATAGTAAAAATTTAACTCCTAAGAATATTATTCACCATCTCAAGTTCTTCCTCAATCTGTCTGGACTCTTCTAGTTCAAGTTGTAGCTTCCCAATCTCATAATTTAGTCTTTGGAATTCATCAGATTTTCCCTTCAAGGATTGATCAAAGTTCTCCTTATTCTTATTTCTTTCTTCAATCTCCTTAGTTAGCTTCATCACCATAGATTTCATCTCTTGTTTTATGACTTCTTTGTCTTGTGTAAGATTCTCACATTCTTCTATCTTCTCCTTCAAATTACCATCTTTTTGTGTTTTCTTTCATCTTTAGCTGCTCAATAAGTTCCTTTCTTTTATCCATGGATTTATTCAGCAACCCTTTCAATGTTTGAATAAACTTTTCAGCTTCCTTAAGTTTCCTCTTCAATTCTGGGACTTTATCTTTTGACTGATCAAGATCTTTAAGTACAAGAAGAAGTTTTTAATAGTCTCTGAATGCATCAAATCACCTATCAAGATATTCCTCTAGATGCTACACTTCTCCCAATGAAATAGGATTTGATACTAATTATTGGAATTTAGGAACAGTGAGAGGGGGAGGGGGCGAATTAATGTTAAACCTAATTGTTAAACTATATAGCACATACAATGAAAATAAAGATGCTAAAGCATAAAATAATCAACCACAACACCATAACACTAGGATTTTTATTGTGGAAACCATGTTAGGGGAAAATCACGGTGGTGATGGAACCTAGAAATAAAAATACTCTATAGAAGTATTATACCTTCTTAAAGTTTACAAAATGAAATGCACATGCATTTAGGCACACTTCCTAGAACTCACTACTCAAATAAAAAAACGCTTACTACCTATATGATGCTTAAAAATTCATAGAGATATTGAAGACAAATGCCAAAGCTAGGTCCAGTTAGGTATAATACAATAATTTCATAATCTCTAATCTGCTCTGACTCGGACCTCAAAGAATAATTTATCCACACTTTTATATATGTCGCTCACCGAAATGATCCAAGATATCAATCTTATATATCTGTTAGAAAAGATTTAATCATTTGCAAGTTGACTCTATGAACACTTTAGAAAATAATGAAATATATTATAACAGTTGGCTAGATTTATATGAAAATCTCAATGTGGACCAAAATAATTAAGTATACACTCTCCAATATATTGTCAAATCCTCCTCTAACATAAAAAATCATTACTAAAATCAATCTAATAGATATTCATAATGATCTTTTACACCATGCTACTACTCTTCACTGTTTTACCAAAAATGACTACACCGGTCTTCATGACTCGAACAATACATAACATCATACCTCGCAAATATGGAATAAGGTAGAATATGTATTAAATATTATCTCTCTACATTCACAACTTGAAATATAAAACTAGGAGTACTCACTGAACCAGACACTAAAACATGCTAGATACTCTATTCACTTTTTGGACTTGGCCAAATATCCAATCTGACTTTCAATTTGATCGAATAATGTTTTTAACAAGGTAAATTGTATTTATAGGGAAAAAAATCCAAGAACAAAAAAAAAAGAGTATAAAAAATGAAACAATCTAAAACCAACAAAATAATAGAGGCTAACCTACCAGCAGACAAAAGAATAAAAACATGGGACAAGCCCCAACTAACTACTTGAAGAATTAATAAGTTCTACATTTTTCCTAAGAAAATCCTCATGAATACTCCTAACCTTATTAAATATACTATCAACAGGAGTAATTCCCTTATATTTTCTCTAAAGTCTAGTAGCAGGGCCTAGAAGAGTAGCTTTGTCTAGATCACCAACAACATCAGTGAATCTACACTAGACCTAGTATCTTTTATGTATCTCACTTTTGTATATTTAACACTAATGGAGGGAGCAGAAAAAAAACCCTTAGAA
>MU226885.1:62662-76424 GCA_018584345.1 Thuja plicata | reverse complement strand
CAACCAAGGGATAATAAAATACATAAAATGAATTATCCTCACAAGAGGACAAAAATAGGTGTAGGGATTCCATAGGAATCTCCTACTTACATAATGCAAGTAAAGATTAATTTCTAACAGTTTCTTTATCCCCACTCCTCACCTTGTCCCACAGCTGAAGGAGCTGGGTCTGTAATAACTATGTTGTGCTGGCCCTTCTCCAATCGAACCGTTCTATTATGAGTATATGTCATGCTTTGTGCTTCAATGTTTTGAGTCCTTAATGTTGTTTCTGAGGTCTCTTTGGCGACTGTTAGCTTGTAATAAATATGCAATTAGACTTTTAGTTCTCTGCATTGCTTCCTACGCCACTCTTTAATAGTACGGTTGGAAACATTTTTTTAGCTTCATCATTCTTCTCATTTCTCTGCGCAACCCGCTACTCTTCTTGGTTTGTGGTAGTTGGGAACATTTCCTATACATTCCATTGGTTCTTTTCATAGTTTTCCCTGCACTGTAACATTGTAGTTTCTTTCCAGAGCATTAACAGTAACTTTGTTGTAGGGGTTAATGTATTTGAGTTATAAATTTATTCTTTGCGATAAACTTTGCTTTGAAACAACCTCAACACATGACTTCCTATCAAAGAGATGAAGAATTTAGCTGCGATCCTTCATGTGCAAGCCTTTCCATAGGCAAATGATAATCTTGACACCTAGAAAAACCATTCCACCTATATTTGTTTTTGGACAATATAACCACCGAGATCAAACTTTTTGAACCAATATCCTCTTGTAATAACTGTTTGTGTGTGTAAAGGAATGCAACTGGTTTGGAACACAGCTGGTTTAGTAGTTTCCCTACCGTAGCAGCTTGGCATTGGTTTATACATGTTTTGTTGTGGATTTTTTTCTTTTCTCCAAGCTGTCGTGTATCTCTTGGGCCATGGTTTACCTCGGCGTAGCTCATAAGCTCATTGTAATTGTTCTCCATGTATTTTTAAGTGAGTCTCCCTAATGTTTAAAAGCCAAATAAAACCTTTTTTTTTTCAACTATTAAGCTTGCTGGTTAACCAATTGGTATTTATTTGATTTTTTTACGTCTAGTCGTCTCACAACATCTTGAGATTACTAGAAATTGTTTTACGTTATGAATGGTAAAAAATTTATGAAGTTTATTTTGGAAATTGTAGTTAATGATATGTTTGGTATTATGATACAATGTTGTCTACTTAATTGTTGATATACAATTCCGCGTATTAGGAATATTTGTTACATTCTCGTGTAATTGAAAGATTTTGAGACAATCATGATGTATCTGGGTAATATAAATTGAACTGTATATAGTTAATATGATTTCAATATGTTGCTAAGCTGAATATAGTAGTTCTCTTGCGTGGTATGAGAGCTTGAAAGGTTGTGAGACTTTCATCTTGAGAATAGTATTGTTAAGGATAAATGAGGAAAATGTTGATTAATATTGTTTTTGTAGAGTACCATGTTTTCAAATAAATTCCTTTCATGTAGTTGTGTGCGTGTTATGCTTTCATTATGGGAGGGTGCTGAATGTGGAAACTCAGGTGAGGGTAGTGATGATTATCTATATGTGTACTTCTTCCTACCAATAGAAACCTGGTGTAATTTGCTTTTTCCATAGCGTATTGCATATGTATCTTCTTATATGCTAGTTGTTTGATCCATCCCTCTTCCACATCCATGTTTGTTCTACAATTGAGTATGTGTTAGTAGATATGTTCATGGCTGCACCAGATCCATCCGACTCCTCAGTGCCGGTCGCTAGGCTTCTCAGGCAAGGGTCGGGATGTTTTTCATGTTAGGAAGAACCTCGAGGGAGCTAGCCACTTCATGGTTGAGCGGTAAAAGCACCTGAGCCACACTCCCGTCTCAAGATAGAAGATTGACACATGGTCAGATGACTTAGGAGATAGGGACATACAGATGGAGAGAGGTTCAAGGTATATTTGTATTAGTATCATGTACTAATTTTTCCATAATCTTAATATCTTTTGATGCATCCATGTACTGAGATGTATTGATGTCTAGCGTGTAGGTCGACATCCAAATCACACTATGTATATCACTTAATGAAATAAATTTTTCTTTTGTACTTGTACTTGAACAAAGTTTTGACATGTGGGTCGACTTCCTTATTGTAATTGACATAACATTCTTATGGTCATGTGATGATCTAGACATGCAACTGTTAAGGTATCTGAATTGTATAATTTATTCTTGTGGTACTTGATTATTTCGACGTGTACGTCAAAATTTTGTATTAAGTTCTTTTCATTATGTACATTTGATGGTTGATTAGACTATGTGAACTTCGACCATGTATTTCTTTTTTAGACATTTCCACAATTTATGTTTTTGTGCATGACATGGCATTTGTGAGAAAATGCAATCTTTTCATGTGGTATCACAGCTGAGTTGAACTTTGGGGCTTTGGCCCACTACTTGCTAAATTTGTGTATTTTTGTGTGGGTGCAGGACCTAATCTGTCACCAGGAATACCAGAAACAACAACAAGGTTGGATCTAGCAATGGTCAGATGGACCAACCCAATCAGAGGCTAGATCATATTTTAGCACTTTTAACCTAACAAGGGGATCTCCTGCAACAATAGGGTGCACATATGGATCTTACCTTGAGAATGATATGAGGGGTAGGCAGGATGATAACCATCAGAATGAAGAGAAAAGGAAATTGGAGGAGGATAGGAGGGTAGAGGAGAAACAGAAGAGAGAAGCTGATCCCAAGGCTCTAGAGCTAGCAGGAAATAGGGGCAAGATAGTTGAGGATCTCAACAAAGATCTGAAAGAGGTCACACCTCCTAATTTTAGCGGTAAGACCCTTGGGGATGATATTGAGGCATGGATCATTTCCTTGGAAAAATGCTTTCATGTCCAGAATTTCTCTGGGCAATGTTGGCTACTTTTCAGTTGACAGGTGAAGTTGCCACTTGGTGGGAGAATGTGATGGAAAAAAATAAAATTCAGCCAGGAGAGATATCATGGGAGGAATTCTTGCATTTATTTCCCAAAAGGTTGTTACCTCAGTTATTCTTTGACCGGAAGGTGGTAAAATTTCAGAATTTGATTCAGGGAGTCCTGACAGTTACCCAATATCACGAGAGATTTTGTCATTTGGTGAAGTATGTTCCACAGTACCAACATGATGAACGCTTTAGAACCTGCAAGTTCATAACAGGGTTACATCTTGAGGTGGGTTCTGAAGTTAAAATACATGAGCCAGAAACCATGGACTTTGCACTCAGAAAGGCACTTAGACAAGAACAAAGGTTGCAAAGTTTGTCCAAGGTGAACAATAATCAGAAATCCAATACCAATCAGGGTTTCAAAAGGAAATACCAGGATAATAAAAAACATAACGGTTGTCACCAATAGATTCAGAACATGAGGGGAAAAGGAAAAGGGAATTTAGGAAGGATTCCTACAGGAACTCACAGAACTAGAATCCGAACAAAGGAAATAACAAGGATTCTAACAGGAATGGAAACATGAGGGACAAACCACAAGGAAAATAGGGACCCTGAGATGGGTGTTTTGTCTATGGAGGTGATCATTTTTCTGCTAGATGTCCACAACATTCAAATCATAGAGGCC
Organism: Thuja plicata; assembly: GCA_018584345.1. Taxonomy (NCBI): domain Eukaryota; kingdom Viridiplantae; phylum Streptophyta; class Pinopsida; order Cupressales; family Cupressaceae; genus Thuja; species Thuja plicata. The sequence continues at coordinate 72,799 of MU226885.1, read as the reverse complement.
TTCAGGCACAACATCATATTCACGTAACTATTGATCACAGGTAGGCTGACTTTTAGGCTACCCCTATCTAGATGACTGGTAAGATTTTTGGTCAAAATGTTTCAATTTTAATAGATATAGGAGCTACTGAATTCTTTGTAGATCCTAGAGTAGTATCTAGACTTTCAGTTAGAGTAGGATTTATGGCTGAACCTTGGATTGTAAAATATGGCAATAGGGCAGAGCATCGAGTAGAGCAATGTTTATCATGCAGTGAATTGGAATTTCCTAGTTTTCTCATGCAAGTAAACCTTTATGTCGCCCCTTTAGGATCATATGATCTTATACTAGGCATCAACTGGCTAACTGAGCATAAGAGATAAATTTGTTGTATGTTTTGATGATGTGGGAAAATCTGCAGTAATAAAGGGTGTGAAGCAACTAATAGAATTGAGACAGATTTCTGCTATGTAGTTAAAAAGGGCAAAGAGGAAGGGGTGTATGTTATATGTAGCACATGTAAACAAAATGGATACAACTCCTAGTGTGGATGACTCTCCCTTGTCACAGGAATTTTAGGATGTATTTCTAGAAGAATTGTCGGAACTTCCTCCGAAGAGAGAATTTGATTTCTCCATTGAATTGATGCCTAGAATTCAGCCACAATCTAAGGCTCTGTATAGAATGGATACTACTGAGATGTATGAATTAAAGGTTCAACTCTAGTAAATTTTGGATAAAGGGTTCATACGCCCTAGTGTATCACCATGGGGAGCCCCAGTGATCTTTATTAAGAAGGATTGTACTTTGCGACTGTGTATTGATTACATAATGCTCAACAAAGTGACTATCAAGAATAGATATCCCCTTCCACGAATAAATGAGCTATTCAACCAAATGAAAGGTGTAACTATGTTTTCTAAGATGGATTTGAGATCTGGATATCATCAGCTCTGAATTAAGGATGAGGACATATCAAAAATTGCTTTTCGGACACGGTATGACCATTACAAGTTTGTTGTCCTACCTTTTGGCTTAATGAATGATCCTGCCACTTTTATGAACCTCATGAACAATATTTTCTGAGATTACTTGGATAAGTTTGTGGAGATTTTTATAAATGACATCCTGATTTACTCTAAGAACATGGAAGAACATGAAGAACACTTGTGTATAGTATTACAACATCTAAGAGATAGGAAATTGTATGGTAAGCTATCAAAGTGCTCATTTTATCAGAAAGAGATTCACTATTTAGGACATATCATTTCTATAGATAGAATTGCAGTAGATCTACCAAAATTAAGGCTATTCTTGAATGACCTGCTCCTAGCAATGTGAGTGAGGTTCAAATTTTCATGGGGTTGGCTTGTTATTACAGGAAATTTTTGGAGGGATTCTTCAAGATTGCTTCTCCCATTACATCCATGCAGAGAAAAGGAAAATGATATAAGTGGACAAAGACATGTGAGAAAGCTTTTCAGTTATTGAAATAGAAGCTTACATCCACTCCCATTCTGGTTGTACTTGATCCCAATGGTCAGTTCACTATAATTATAGATGCTTCAGGTGAGGGTTTGGGTGGTGTGCTGATGTAGGGTGAAAGAGTAGTGGCTTATGAGTCACAAAAATTGAAACAACATGAGGTTAATTATGCTTTGCATGATCTAGAATTGGCTGCTATTGTACATGCTTTATAGATGTTGCAGCATTACCTATTGGGTAAGCCTTTTGAGCTAAAGATAGATCATATGGGACTTAGATATATTTTCACACATCCCAATCTTAATGCCAGGCAAAGATGTTGGTTAGAGTTTCTGAGCGAGTATGATTTTGGCATTGAATACATTAAAGGGAAAGAGAATAGAGTGGCAGATGCTTTGAGCAGGCAAAGGCACATTTCTGCTATCTCTACCTCTAGGACACGCCTGAGAGAGAAGGTGTTGCTTAATCTTCCAGGAGATGACCATTATGAGTTGGTCAAATCATATTTGTAGAATGATCCATCTGATTACCATTTTAACGGATACAGTTTTGAGGATGATGGTATTTTGAGATACCATAATAGGATGTACATTCTTGACCAAGTAGGGTTGAGGAAAGTGGTACTTGAGGAGATGCACTGCACTCAATTTTCAGGTCGTCCAGGGGTAAATAAGATGATTTCTAATTTGAGACCATTGTATTTTTGGCCAAGGCTTAAGCATGATGTGACAACTTACATAGCCCAGTGTTTGCAATGCCAACGAGTCAAGACTGAGCATGTCCACCCAGTGGGATTACTGTACCCACATGATATTCCAGAATATAAATGGAAATTCATCAGTATGGACTTTATATAGGGATTACCAGTGACCAGACAGAGGCACAATGTCATTTTGGTTGTAGTTGAGAAACTAACCAAAGTGGCTCATTTCATTATAGGGAGCTTGAAAGATGGATCCTTGGCCTTGGCCAAGAAGTTTGTGCACGAGATTTTCTGACTTCATGGTGTGCCAGAGACTATTATATCTGATAGAGACATGAGGATGACATCAAGGTACTGGACAATCTTGAATGCTTCTTTGGGACACGTCTCAACTTTAGCACAACCTATCATCCTCAGACGGATGGGCAAATAGAATGAGTCAATCAAGTGGTTGAGGATTTACTCTGAATGTACTGTATGGATCAGCAGTACAAGTACTATATGGATCAACAGCACAAGTGGGAAGATTATCTTCCCTTGGTAGAGTTTTCATACAATAAATCTTATCATGCTTCTTTGGGTATGGCACCATTTGAGGCACTTTATGGGTGTAAGTGTCACATTCCTATCAGTTGGGACAGGGTTGAGGATAGGATTGTGATTGGTCCTGATATGTTGCGAGAGATGGAAGAACATATGGCTTTGATCTGAGACATGCTGAAAGAAGCAGTGGTTCTATAGAAGAGCTATGCAGACAAGAACCACACTTTTAGATAGTTCCAAGCAGGGGACAAGGTGTTCTTGCGTGTTTGGCCCCATAAGAGCTCCATATCCTTTGGCAAGGCTTTGAAACTTACGCCGTGATATGTGGGACCCTTTGATGTTTTGGAAGTCATCAATCCAGTTGCATACCAACTTTCTCTACCACCTGCTCTAGCCCAAATTCATAATGTCTTTCATGTTTCATTGCTAAAACCATATCATCTAGATGCTTCACATATTTTGGATTGGCATGCTTTGTAGGTTCAAGAACCGGGGGTAGTGCAGGTGGAGCCTACTCGACTCATTGATCAGTGTACCATCTGAGTGCGCAACAAAGATGTTTTGCAGTACAAGCTCCAGTGGGACTAATTCTATGTTGAGGGTGCTACTTGGGAGGATGCAGAGGATGTGCATCAATCATTTCCTCATTTACTTTCATAGACTTCCTTGCTGACTCATTATGATATATATATTTATGTGTGGTCTATTTCATTTGGTATATTTTGATGTGACATTGGGTTGATGTCTTCTCCTAGTTGGGAGGGATTTCACGACTCGGCCTTTGAGAATCCTTTATTTTAGGCTTTTTATGCAACCCTTTTTGACTTTTATTAACCATGTCGATATGTTTAGACTATGTCACTACTTTTTGTCGTTCTAATTTCTAGCATTAGATCTTATGTCGATGTTTTGGTTGATAATATTTCCATCTTCCAATAAAAAGATGACATTATATGATATTTAATTTAATGCTTTATTTTACATATAGCATGAATTATGATGAGATGTGATGATATGATGGCAAGACCACAATAAAATGTGTTGATTTTATTGATTATAGCATTAATGAAACACATTGAAATTATTGATTATGTATTTAATCGAATACTGATAAGTTGTTTTTGGTTCTGAGTATGTTGAAATGGATGCATGAATGAAGGTGGGGGTGTGGTTGAGGTAGAGGAGGCTTTCCATTAGTTCTAGTGGTTACGGAGGATCTGGGCTACGCACACACCACTTAGGGATATTGTGTATTCATGATAGTGCTTCATAATTTTTTATCTCTCCGTAACATTTATTTGAATAATGTGAAAATGAATGGAAAATGATTACCTTTCAAGTTACGATGTTTTTGATACTTTTGTGTTATTTGTGTTTTGGAAATATATGTATATACGTCTACCTTTTATTAAATGAGTAAGTGATGGATTGGGGGCATTTATTCCTTTTAATGATTACTACAAAACGGTTGGAGCGGAATGGTGAGGGAAAAAGTTATAAAACAAACTACTATCCTATTTTTGGGGATCGGGCACACTGGAAGGAAAAATAGATTCTTGATGACAGGAAGGAAGAAAAGAACAACATTTTGGGAGAAGAAAGGGAGGAATAATGGAGGAGTGAGCTGGGTAAAAACAAAAGTGTTGGTGAACATCTATGGGAAACGTCATAGCATTTGGAGAGACATCTATAAAAACCAGGTTCTTTTCTAAATTGAGTCATCTCTACTGTTAAAAAAAAAAGAAATGCATTGAGTGAATGTTTGTTTAATTATAAGCTTCTGTATCAGACTTTAAATTTAAAATAAAATGAATAGATCTGATTGCGTAAGTTTTTCTTGGGGGTATTAAGTTCCTATGCTACGTTATTCTTGGGGGTCTCTTTCTCCCCACTCTTCACCTTGTCTCACAGCTGAGATAGTTGGGTCCGTAATAACCATGATGTGCTGGCCCTTCTCCAATCAAACCGTTCTATTATGAGTATATGTCATGCTTTACATTTCAATGTTTTGAGTCCTTAACGTTGTTGCCATAGTCTCTTTGGTGGCTTCTAGCTTGTATTAAATATGTAATTAGACTTTTAGTTCTTTGCATTGCTTCCTACGACACTCTTTAACACTACAGTTGGAAATTTTTTTTTTAGCTTCATCATTCTTCTCGTTTCATTGTGTGACCCACTACTCTTCTTGGCTCACGGTAGCTAGGAACGTTTCCTTTACATTCCATTGGTTCTTTTCTCAGTTTTCCTTGCGCTGTAACAATGTAGTTTCTTTCAAGAGCATCAACACTAACTTTGCGGTAGGGGTTAAGGTATTTGAATTATAAATTTATTCTTTGTGATAAAATTTTGTTTGAAACAACCTCAACACACAACTTTCTATTAAAGAGATGAAGACTTTAGCTGCGATCCTTTAAATGCAAGCCTTTCCATAGGCAATTGCTAATCTTGACACCTGGAAAGACCATTCCACCTATATTTGTTTTTGGACAATATAACCACTAAGATCGAACTTCTTGAACTTATATCCTCTTGTAATAACTGTTTGTGTGTGTAAGGGAACACAGATTATTTAATAGTTTCCCTGCCATAGCAACTTGGCAGTGGTTTATACATGTTTTGTTGTTGATTTTTTTCTTTTCTCCAAGCCGTCGTGTATCTCTTGGGCCATGGTTTACCTCGGTGTAGCTCATAAGATCATTTTAATTGTTCTCCATGTGTTTTTAAGTGAGTCTCCCTGATGTTTAAAATCTGAATACAACCTTTTTTTCCAACTATTAAGCTTGCTGGTTAACCAATTGGAATTTATCTGAGTTTTTTTACGTCTATTCCTCTCACAGTGTCTTGAGATTACTGGAAATTGTTTTACGTTATGAATGGTAAAAACTTTATGAAGCTTATTTTGGAAACCATAGTTAATGATATGTTTGGTATTATGCCACAACTCTCTCTACTTAATTTTTGATATACAATTTTGTGTATTAGGAAGATTTGTTACATTCTTGTGTAATTGAAAGATTTTGAGACAATCATGATGCATCTGGGTAATATAAATTAAAATGTATATATAGTTAATATGCTTTCATTCTGTTGCTGAGCTGAATATAGTAGTTCTCTTTTGTGCTATGAGACCTTGAAATGTTGTGAGACTTTCATCTTGAGAATAGTATTGTTAAGGATAAATGAGGAAAATGTTGATTAATATTGTTTTAGTAGAGTATGTTTTCAAAGAAATTCCTTTCATGTAGTTGTGTGCGTGTTATGTTTTCATTATGGGAGGGTGCTGAATGTGGAAACTCAGGGGAGGGCAGTGATGATTATCTATATGTGTACTTCTGCATGCTAGTAGAAACCTGGCATAATTTTCTTTGGCCATAGCGTATTGCATATGTATCTTCTTATATGCTGGTTGTTTGATCCATCCCTTTGCCACATCTGCGTTTGTTCTACAATTAGACTATGTGTTAGTAGATATGTTTCACGGCTGCACCAGATCTATTTGAATCCTCAGTGCCAGTTGCTAGGATTCTTGGGCAAGGGTCGACACATTCTTCATGTCAGGAAGAACCCTGGGGAGCTAACCACTCCATGGTTGGGCAGTAAAAGTGCCTGAGCCACATTCCCGTCTTGAGATAGTAGATTGACACATGGTCAGATGGCTTAGGAGACAGGGACATATAGATGGATAGAGGTCCAAGGTATATTTTTTTTGGTATCATGTACTAATTTTTCCATAATATTAATATCTTTTGATGCATCCATCTACTGAGATGTATTGATTTCTGGCATGCAGGTCGACATCCAAATCACACTGTGTATATCACTTAATGAAATAAATTTTTCTTTTGTACTTTTACTTGAATGAAGTTTGAACATGTGGGTCAACTGCCTTATTGTAATCGACATAAAATTTTGATGGTCATGTGATGATCTAGACATGCAACTGTTAAGATGTCTAAATTTTATAATTTAGTCTTGTGGTACTTGATTATTTTGATCTGTAGGTTGAAATCCTGTATTAAAATTTATTTTCATTATGTACATTTGATGGTTGATTAGACTATGTGAACTTCGACCATGTATTTCTCTTTTCAAAATTTCTGCAATTCATGTTTTTGTGCGTGACATGGCATTTGTGAGAAAATGCAATCTTTACATTTACCTTCGCCAAATTTTTAGTCAAATTTTTAAAAATGAGTATCTTCATGAACTATTTTGTTTCTAGAATATTCATAGATTCACATTCATAATTCATCACTAGAAATGAAAATGACCAAGCTACGTATGACTTGAACCTTGTCTCACTTTTTTAATGGGACCTCTATGTATGTTTTATCACAATGAGGATATTAATCTATAAAAAAGAGGAGAATATATTTAAAATGGTTTGACAAAAATATCAAATTTTTAGAACATAAGCTGATTTCTTCATAGTATAGATTAAATGTAAAATCCACTATTGTTGTACAAGATATGATGAATTATTCAATTCATTTCTCTATGTAACTCACAATTCTATTTATTATCTCAAACACAAAATTTTTTGATGCCATTAAATTTCCATATCCCCACAACTCTATGCTAATATACTTTCCACATGAATGAGACTCTAGAAAAATTATTACACATTTAACTATACATGAATTGATTCCAAATATAAAGAAATAATCACAAGACTACCATATGTAACTTGTTTAGCCGATAGGCTATTTGTGGGAACAAAATAAAAACTATCATAAAAAAGTTGTCAGCACCTTTTTACTTTCCGATCTGTATTTTTCATCTCTATTGCTAATTTTTTGACCCTTATTCTTATCTCTATTTTTTAAATATAAAATTCACTTTTGTCTAGATGAGGATAAAATTGTTGAGCTAGTAAGTTTCCAATTTGAATGTAAACAATCATCTTGTTTTAATGAGGATAAGATTTCTTTGCTGGTAGGTTTCTAATTTGAATGCAAGAAATCATATGATAAATTCATTTATATAAGATCATAATGAATATTAAGATCTACAAGAAGTTCAAAAAGGCTCTTAATATATGGAGAATTGGGTATTGACAGTAATAAAAATAGTAATAGAAAGAGGAAGTCTACAAGGTGGAGAATGAGTTGATTTATCATACTATATTTCTTTCTTCCACAAATATAGCTCATATGTGGCTTAATGATGTATTTTATAAAATGTAAAATTTTAAATTCTAAATCAATTCACTAGAAAAAATACTCTAATTATTATAGTACTAATGTTCCTGGATTGAACAAACTATTTCAATCGAGTGAATATTCAATAATTGCCTACTTGTTTTGTAGCTTTTAATCTAATTCTGTAATCTCACAATTGTTTTTAATGTTGGTCACATTGTGATTGAAGGATGTTGGTATTATTTGGATTCCTTATTGAGTTTACCAAAATTTGTCATTACTATGAAAGACTATGAAGATAATCTTTTGCATGATTTTCCTCTTGCATGATTGATAAACAACAAAGATTTGGGTATCCAGTAGACTAATTAATTTGTTGCATAACCTAAACAAATTAATTTGTTAGAATAATAAAATTAATATTATAAAGCTATCCAAATCATTCATATCTTGCAAGGGAATAACTTACCTTATAATATATAATATTAGGAAATTGATTTTTCAATGGTCAAAGATTTTGTTGAATTTTGTTACAAATAATTTTTCACTATCTTGTTGAATTTTTAGGAATTATATATTTTTTGGCTATTGCTTACATCCGGAGAAGTGTCCATACGCACCAGGCTTATTTTTAATATAAAATAATTTTGTTTCAATTTTTTATTCTTTTGGATGTTAATACAACTGTAACATTTGTAGTTACATTTTACAATAATCAATTATTATAAGCTCCGTTTATAAGGATTTTGGGCTTATAGATTAGATGGTATGGTTCATTTTTGGCTTTCAAGGAGTTCTCAATAAGTTGCATGACATGTTGGAACATTTTTCCCTCAATATTAGGTGTTAAGATCAAAGTTTCAGTCATTTATGGAGACATTTTTGCTCAAAAATGGTGGAGTTGCACTTCTTCCCTACAAACCTAGATCCATTTGTAGCTTATTTTTGCATGATTTTGATGTAATAATGGATGGAAATGCAGGCCAGAATATTAACTATAGGTTTAGGAGTAGTTTTTTTGTTGTTAAACTAGAGATTTATTTTTTATTTAGCCATTTTATATGGCTGGAAACCGTAGTTACGAAATTCATAATTTATGGATGTAATTTCTATATAAACTCATTTTGGAGAATGTAATAGGATTATAATTTTGAAATAGAAGATTAATACAAACTGTGTTGTATTTTTGGTGTGTTTTGGCTGCCATCTATGCGATTTTTGAGAATTAATTTTCAGAATTCAAGAACCAACTATGTTTCTTTGTGATTGTTCTTGCGAATTGTTAAATTGGTGTTGATTATTATTGAATTTACTCATCATGATGAATGTTGGGAGAAGATATATATTTTTATTCTTGAGAGTATATTTGTCTCAGGTGTGTGCATATATGAATGGATTTGCGATTTGATGAGTTTTGAGAAAACTTCTATGATACTGAATTCAGTTGATGATGACATCCACTAAATATGAACTGTGAGTTTCTCTGATTTATGTTTTGTGGGTTTTATTTTATCATCTCTGACATTTAATATGCGATTTGAATCTTTGATGGTTGATATCCATTAGGAATTTATTTCTATTATTTTTCTTGAAATCTCTCATTACTCTCTTTCTTTTGATATTTTTTGGAAAATTGGCTGAGTATAGAATTTATCTTATATTTAAATTTAAAATTACATTTATAGGAGTTTCATTCATTGAAAAGATAAATAAAATAAATGTGTTTGAAGATCCATTGTTTTAGCTTGAGTTTGAACTGAATTAGGAAATGCCTCCTTGTGAACATTCACATTTATCTTTGATTGAGCTTTCTAAGTGGTCGTACCACGACCACAAAGAACCTTGGGAGTAAAGTCATTATTATTTGAAGAGGGGAATCTACATTTCTTATTCCTAACTGTTACTTAGTGTAAAAATAATGCACACCAAAACTATTTTCCCTTTTAAAAAAATAGAAATTAGATGTTTCTATCTATGGATGTTGTGAGAACCTTTGCATAATATTTTATCAAAGTTGGGGATTTTAAATTATAAAATAAAATTTATGTAAGGTGGGAACTACAAAAGTCAAGGAAATTTAATTTCACTTTATCAACTTGAAGATAAAGGAAGGAATCAAAATATTTGGTTGGCATCTTTCTAAAAATGATGAAAGCAGGAAACAAAAAATCTAAAGCATTGTATTCCTATAAATAACTACCTGAAATATCCTTATGGGAATAACTAATAAGTAACTAAATAATTATTAATTAATCTAAACTAAAATTTGACCTACTTTAATGTAAT
>MU226885.1:16584-28285 GCA_018584345.1 Thuja plicata | reverse complement strand
GACTTTCAGTTAGAGTAGGATTTATGGCTGAACCTTGGATTGTAAAATATGGCAATAGGGCAGAGCATCGAGTAGAGCAATGTTTATCATGCAGTGAGTTGGAATTTCCTAGTTTTCTCATGCAAGTGAACCTTTATGTCGCCCCTTTAGGATCATATGATCTTATACTAGGCATCAACTGGCTAACTGAGCATAAGGCCATTGTATATTGTAGAGATAAATTTGTTGTATGTTTTGATGATGTGGGAAAATTTGCAGTAATAAAGGGTGTGAAGTGACCAATGGAATTGAGATAGATTTCTGCTATGCAGTTAAAAAGGGAAAAGAGGAAGGGGTGTATGTTATATGTAGCACATGTAAACAAAATGGATACAACTCTTAGTGTGGATGACTCTCCCTTGTCACAGGAATTTCAGGATGTATTTCTAGAAGAATTGTCAGAACTTCCTTTGAAGAGAGAATTTGATTTCTCCATTGAATTGATCCCTAGAATTGAGCCACAATCTAAGGCTCTATATAGAATTGATACTACTGAGATGTATGAATTAAAGGTTCAACTCTAGGAACTTTTGGATAAAGGGTTCATACGCCCTAGCATATCACCATGGGGAGCCCCAGTGATCTTTATTAAGAAGAAGGATTGTACTTTGCGACTGTGTATTGATTACAGAATGCTCAACAAAGTGACCGTCAAGAATAGATATCCCGTTCCACGAATAGATGAGCTATTCAACCAAATGAAAGGTGAAACTATGTTTTCTAAGATGGATTTGAGATCTAGATATCATCAACTCTGAATTAAGGATGAGGACATATCAAAAATTTCTTTTCGGACACGGTATGACCATTACAAGTTTTTTGTCCTACCTTTTGGCTTAATGAATGATCCTGCCACTTTTATAAACCTCATGAACAATATTTTCTGAGATTGCTTGGATAAGTTTGTGGAGATTTTTATAGATGACATCCTGATTTACTCTAAGAACATGAAGAGCACTTGTGTATAGTATTACAACATCTGAGAGACAGGAAATTGTATGGTAAGCTATCAAAGTGATAATTTTATCAAAAAGAGATTCACTATTTAGGACATATCATTTCTATAGATAGAATTGTAGTAGATCTGCCAAAATTAAGGCTATTATCGAATGACCTGCTCCTAGCAATGTGAGTGAGGTTCAAATTTTCATGGGGTTGGCTGGATATTATAGGAAATTTTTGGAGGGATTCTTCAAGATTGCTTCTCCCATTACATCCTTGCAGAGAAAAGGAAAATGATATAAGTGGACAGAGACATGTGAGAAAGCTTTTCAGTTATTGAAACAGAAGCTTACGTCCACAACCATTCTGGTTGCACTTGATCCCAATGGTTAGTTCACTATAATTACAAATGCTTCAGGTGAGGGTTTGGGTGGTGTGCTGATGCAGGGTGAAAGAGTAGTGGCTTATGAGTTGCAAAAACTGAAACAACATGAGGTTAATTATGCTCTGCATGATCTAGAATTGGCTGCTATTGTACATGCTTTATAGATGTTGCGGCATTACCTATTGGGTAAGCCTTTTGAGCTAAAGATAGACCATATGGGACTTAGATATATTTTCACACATCCCAATCTCAATGCCAGGCAGAGATGTTGGTTAGAGTTTCTGAGCGAGTATGATTTTGGCATTGAATTCATTAAAGGGAAAGAGAATAGAAAGGCAGATGCTCTTAGTAGGCAAAGGCACATTTCTACTATCTCTACCTCTAGGACATGCCTGAGAGAGAAGGTGTTTCTTAATCTTCCAGGAGATGACCATTATGAGTTGGTCAATTCATTTTTGCAGAATGATGCATCTGATTACCATTTTGACGGATATAGTTTTGAGGATGATGGTATTTTGAGATACCATAACAGGATGTACATTCCCAACCAAGTAGGGTTGGGGAAAGTGGTACTTGAGGAGATGCACTACACTCCATTTTCAGGTCATCCAGGGGTAAATAAGATGATTGCTGATTTGAGACCATTGTATTTTTGTCCAGGGCTTAAGCGTGATGTGACAACTTACATAGCCCAGTGTTTGGAATGCCAGTGAGTCAAGGCTGAGCATGTCCACCCAGTGGGATTACTGTACCCACATGATATTCCATAATATAAATGGAAATACATCAGTATGGACTTTATATAGGGATTACCAGTGACCAGACAGAGGCACAATGTCATTTTGGTTGTAGCTGACAGACTAACCAAAGTGGCTCATTTCATTACAGGGAGATTGAAAGATGGATCCTTGGCCTTGGCCAATAAGTTTGTGCACAAGATTTTATGACTTCATGGTGTGCCAAAGACTATTATATCTGATAGAGACATGAAGATGACATCAAGGTACTGGACAATCTTGAATGCTTCTTTGGGACACGTCTCAACTTTAGCACAACCTATCATCCTTAGACGAATGGGCAAACAAAATGAGTCAATCAAGTGGTTGAGGATTTACTCTGAATGTATTGTATGGATCAATAGTACAAGTACTATATGGATCAACAATACAAGTGGGAAGAGTATCTTCCCTTGGTAGAGTTTTCATACAATAAATCTTATCATGCTTCTCTAGGTATGCCACCATTTGAGGCACTTTGTGGGTGTAAGTGTTGCATTCCTATCAGTTGGGACAGGGTTGGGGATAGGATTGTGATTGCAACCTGATATGTTGTGAGAGATGGAAGAACATATGGCTTTGATCTGAGATAGGCTGAAAGAAGCAGTGGTTCTATAGAAGAGCTATGCAGACAAGAACTGCACTTTTAGACAGTTCCAAGCAGGGGACAAGGTGTTCCTGCATGTTTGGCCCCATAAGAGCTCCATATCCTTTGGCAAGGCTTTGAAACTTACGCCATGATATGTGGGGCCCTTTGATGTTTTGGAAGTCATCAATCCAGTTGCATACCAACTTGCTCTACCACCCGATCTGGCCCAAATTCATAATGTCTTTCATGTTTCATTGCTGAAACCATATCGTCCAGATGCTTCACATATTTTGGATTGGCATGCTTTGTAGGTTCAGGAACCGGGGGTAGTGCAGGTGGAGCCTACTCAACTCATTGATCAGTGTACCATCTAAGTGGGCAACAAAGATGTTTTGCAGTACAAGGTCCAGTGGGACTAATTCTATGTTGAGAGTGCTACTTGGGAGGATGCAGAGGATGTGCATCGATCATTTCCTCATTTAGTTTCATAGACTTCCTTGTTGACTCATTATGATGTATATATTTATGTGTGGTGTGTTTCATTTGCTATATTTTGATGTGACATCAGGTCGATGTCTTCTCCTAGTTGGGAGGGATGTCACGACTCGGCCTTTGAGAATCCTTTATTTTAGGCTTTTTATGCAACCCTTTTTTAATTTTATTGACCTAGTCGATATGTTTAGACTATGTCGCTACTTTTTGTCGTTCTAATTTCTAGCGTTAGATCTTATGTCGATGTTTTGGTTGATTATATTTCCATCTTCCAATAAAAAGATGACATTATCTGATATTTAATTTAATGCTTTATTTTACTTATAGCATGAATTATGATGAGATGTGATGATATGATGGCAAGACCACAATAAAATGTGTTGATTTTATTGATTATAGCATTAATAAAACACGTTGAAATTATTGATTACGTATTTAATCAAATACTGATAAGTTGTTTTTGGTTCCGAGTATGTTGGAATGGATGCAGGAATGAAGGTGGGGGTGTGGTTGAGGTAGAGGAGGCTTGCCATCAGCTCTGGTGGTTACGAAGGATTTGGGCTATGCACACACCACTTAGGGATATTGTGTATTCATGATAGTGCTTCATATTTTTTTTATCTCTCCCTAAAATTTATGTGAATAATGTGAAAATGATTACCTTTCAAGTTACCATGTTTTTGATACTTTTGTGTTATTTGTGTTTTGGAAATATATGTATATACGTCTACCTTTTATTAAATGAGTAAGTGATGGATTAGGGGCATTTATTCCTTTTAATGATTACTACAAAACGGTTGGAGCAGAATGGTGAGGGAAAAAGTTATAAAACAAACTACTATCCTATTTTTGGGGATCGGGCACGCTGGAAGGAAAAATAGATTCTTGACGACGGGAAGGAAGAAAAGAACAACATTTTGGGAGAAGAAAGAGAGGACTAACGGAGGAGTGAGCTGGGGAAAAAAAAAAGTGGCAGTGAACATCTATGGGAAATGTCATAGCATTTGGAGAGACATCTATAAAAACCAGGTTCTTTTCTAAACTGAGTCATCTCTACTGTTTAAAAAAAAGAAATGCATTGAGTGAATGTTTGTTTAATTATAAGATTCTGTATCAGAATTTAAACTTAAAATAAAATGCCTAGATCTAACTACGTAAGTTTTTCTTGGGGGTATTAAGTTCCTATGCTACGTTATTCTTGGGGGTCTCTTTCTCCCCAGTCCTCACCTTGTCTCACAGCTGAGATAGCTGGGTCCATAATAACCATGCTGTGCTGGCCCTTCTCCAATTGAACCGTTCTATTATAAGTATATGTCATGCTTTGCATTTCAATGTTTTGAGTCCTTAACATTGTTGCTGCAGTCTCTTTGGCAGCTACTAGCTTGTATTAAATATGTAATTAGACTTTTAGTTCTCTACATTGCTTCCTACGCCACTCTTTAACAGTATAGTTGGAAATGTTTTTTTTAGCTTCATCATTCTTCTCGTTTCCCTGCGCGACCCACTACTCTTCTTGGCTCATGGTAGCTAGGAACATTTCCTTTACATTCCATTGGTTATTTTCTCAGTTTTCCCTGCGCTGTAACAATGTAGTTTCTTTCTAGAGCATCAACACTAACTTTACGGTAGGGGTTAAGGTATTTGAATTATAAATTTATTCTTTGTGATAAAATTTTCTTTGAAACAACCTCAACACATAGCTTCCTATTAAAGAGATGAAGACTTTAGCTACGATCCTTTAAATGCAAGCCTTTCCATAGGCAATTGCTAATCTTGACACCTGGAAAGACCATTCCACCTATATTTGTTTTTGGAAAATATAACCACTGAGATCAAACTTCTTGAACTGATATCCTCTTGTAATAACTATTTGTGTGTGTAAGGGAATGCAGATTATGTAATAGTTTCCCTGCCATAGCAGCTTGGTAGTGGTTTATACATGTTTTGTTGTTGATTTTTTTCTTTTCTCCAAGCCGTTGTGTATCTCTTGGGCCATGGTTTACCTCGGTGTAGCTCATAAGATCATTTTAATTGTTCTCCATGTGTTTTTAAGTGAGTCTCCCCGATGTTTAAAATCTGAATACAACCTTTTTTTCCAACTATTAAGCTTGCTGGTTAACCAATTGGAATTTATCTGAGTTTTTTTACGTCTAGTCCTCTCACAGTGTCTTGAGATTACTGGAAATTGTTTTACGTTATGAATGGTAAAAACTTTATGAAGCTTATTTTGGAAACCGTAGTTAATGATATGTTTGGTATTATGCCACAACTCTCTCTACTTAATTATTGATATACAATTTTGTGTATTAGGAAGATTTGTTACATTCTTGTGTAATTGAAAGATTTTGAGACAATCATGATGTCTCTAGGTAATATAAATTAAAAAGTATATATAGTTAATATGCTTTCATTCTGTTGCTGAGATGAATATAGTAGTTATCTTGTGTGCTATGAGACCTTGAAATGTTGTGAGACTTTCATCTTTAGAATAGTATTGTTAAGGATAAATGAGGAAAATGTTGATTAATATTGTTTTAGTAGAGTATGTTTTCAAAGAAATTCCTTTCATGTAGTTGTGTGCGTGTTATGTTTTCATTATGGGAGGGTGCTGAATGTGGAAACTCAGGGGAGGGTTGTGATGATTATCGATATGTGTACTTCTGCCTGCCAGTAGAAACCTAGCATAATTTTCTTTGGCCATAGCGTATTGCATATGTATCTTCTTATATGCTGGTTGTTTGATCCATCCCTTTGCCACATCCGTGTTTGTTCTACAATTAGACTATGTGTTAGTAGATATGTTCACGGCTGCACTAGATCCATTTGAATCCTTAGTGCCGGTTGCTAGGATTCTCGGGCAAGGGTCGACATGTTCTTCATGTCAGGAAGAACCCTGGGGAGCTAACCACTCCATGGTTGGGCGGTAAAAGTGCCTGAGCCACACTCTCATCTTGAGATAGTAGATTGACACATGGTCAGATGGCTTAGGAGATAGGGACATACAAATGGATAGAGGTCCAAGGTATATTTGTTTTGGTATCATGTACTAATTTTTCCATAATATTAATATCTTTTGATGCATCCATGTACTGAGATGTATTGATGTCTGGCATGTAGGTCGACATCCAAATCACACTGTGTATATCACTTAATGAATTTTTTTTTCTTTTGTACTTGTACTTGAATGAAGTTTGAACATGTGGGTCAACTACCTTATTGTAATCGACATAACATTCTTATGGTCATGCGATGATCTAGACATGCAACTATTAAGTTGTCTAAATTGTATAATTTAGTCTTGTGGTACTTGATTATTTCGACGTGTAGGTTGAAATCCAGTATTAAAATTTATTTTCATTATGTACATTTGATGGTTGATTAGACTATGTGAACTTCGACCATGTATTTCTCTTTTCAAAATTTCCGCAATTTATGTTTTTGTGCATGACATGGCATTTGTGAGAAAATGCAGTCTTTACATTTACCTTCGTCAAATTTTCAGTCAAATTTTAAAAAATGAGTATCTTCATTAACTATTTTGTTTCTAGAATATTCATAGATTCACATTCATAATTCATTAGTAGAAATGAAAATGACCAAGCTACGTATGACTTGAACCTTGCCTCATTTTTTTAATGGGACCTCTATGTATGTTTTATCACAATGAGGATATTAATCTATAAAAAAGAGGAGAATATATTTAAAATTGTTTGACAAAAATATCAAATTTTTAGAACATAAGCTAATTTCTTCATAGTATAGATTAAATGTAAAATCCACTATTGTTGTACAAGATATGATGAATTATTCAATTCATTTCTATGTAACTCACAATTCTATTTATTAGCTCAAACATAAATTTTTTCTGATGCCATTAAATCTCCATATCCCCACAACACTATGCTAATATACTTTCCACATGAATGAGACTCTTGAAAAATTATTACACATTTAACTATACATGAATTGATTCCAAATACAAAGAAATAATCACAAGACTACCATATGTAACTTGCTTAGCTGATAGGCTATTTGTGGGAACAAAAAAAAGTTTATCATAAAAAAGTTGTCAGCACCTTTTTACTTTCCGATCTATATTTTTCATCTCTATTGCTAATTTTTTGACCCTTATTCTTATCTCTATTTTTTAAATATAAAATTCACTTTTGTCTAGATGAGGATAATATTGTTGCGCTAGTAAGTTTCCAATTTGAATGTAAACAATCATCTTGTTTTAATGAGGATAAGATTTCTTTGCCGGTAGGTTTCTAATTTGAATGCAAAAAGCATATGATAAATTCATTTATATAAGATCATAATGAATATTAAGATCTAAAAGAAGTTCAAAAAGGCTCTTAATATATGGAGAATTGGGTATTGACAGTAATAAAAATACTAATAGAAAGAGGAAGTCTACAAGGTGGAGAATGAGTTGATTTATCATACTATATTTCTTTCTTCCACAAATATAGCTCATATGTGGCTTAATGATATATTTTATAAAATGTAAAATTTTAAATTCTAAATCAATTCACTAGAAAATATACTCTAATTATTATAGTACTAATGTTCCTAGATTGAACAAACTATTTCAATCGAGTGAATATTGAATAATTGCCTACTTGTTTTGTAGCTTTTAATCTAATTCTATAATCTCACAGTTGTTTTTAAGGTTGGTCACAGTGTGATTGAAGGATGTTGGTATTATTTGGATTCCTTATTGAGTTTACCAAAATTTGTCATTACTATGAAAGACTATGAAGATAATCTTTTGCACGATTTTCCTCTTGCATGATTGATAAACAACAAAGATTTGGGTATCCAGCACGCTAATTAATTTGTTGCATAACCTAAACAAATTAATTTTTTAGAATAATAAAATTGATATTATAAAGCTATCCAAATCATTCATATCTTGCAAGGGAATAACTTACCTTATAATATATAATATTAGGACATTGATTTTTCAATGGTCAAAGATCTTGTTGAATTTTGTTACAGATAATTTTTCACTATCTTGTTGAATTTTTAGGAGTTATATATTTTTTGGCTATTGCTTACATCCGGAGAAGTGTCCATACGCACTAGGCTTATTTTTAATAAAAAATAATTTTGTTTCAAATTTTTATTCTTTTGGATGTTAATACAACTGTAACATTTGTAGTTACATTTTACAATAATCAATTATTATA
The DNA here is from genome assembly GCA_018584345.1 of Thuja plicata. Classification (NCBI taxonomy): domain Eukaryota; kingdom Viridiplantae; phylum Streptophyta; class Pinopsida; order Cupressales; family Cupressaceae; genus Thuja; species Thuja plicata. Next base: position 19,870 of record MU226885.1, on the reverse strand, counting down.
AGCTCCGTTTATTATTATTATTATGTTTATTTTATAGACTCATTTATCATATTTGACTTAAGTTATTAACCATGATTATATTTTGAAATTTGAATACATCATAATTTCATCCTCTATATATTGGAATAACTCTTTTAAATATTTATTTAATTGGATATGACACAAAACATTTGTATATAACCTAATGATAGTCCATCACATTATATTTCCTTTTTAATAAATCTCATAAGTAGTTTTTATGGAGAGAAATATTTAGCTATTAAAATAAAGATAAAAATAAACAGGTAAAATTTTAATAAAATATTATACATTTTAAAAATAAAGGAGTATTGCTCATAATCTTGTACAATTTGAACCCAATTTCTCACAATGTTTTTAATGAATTTGTTTGTACAGATTTTAGAATGGATTAAGCATTAGAGGGAAACAAATATTTGTAGTATGGAGAAACTCAATTTTGAAAATATTCTACTATTAAAAGTTTTAATTTTTTCCCATCAAAGTAGATGAAAATATTCTATAAAAATTTGAATTTTCCTCCATCTTTAAACATTAGTGTCTTTCTTCTTGATAAAAAATAATGAATATTTTCTAATTATTTTTATTAGACTTTTATCATCAAATCATTTTAAATTATAAATAAATAATATTCATATTATTTTGCTTCTACTATTATAATTAGAGATAATGTCATCTATTTATTATAGATTTTAACATATATGTAATGTGAGAAAAAATATTGTTGTTTTCTTTCTTATTCAATTTTAATGCAAAAAACATTAAGAAATTAATTACACACACACAATTAATTTCCTTTTTTTTTTTTGTATTATATTTTATTTTTACCATAGTTTTGTAAAAATATTCAAAACTAGTTATCACCTTTAATAGTATAAAATTTTTAAAAGCAAAAATAAGTATAATTGCAAAGATTTGAAAAGAAAACATAAGCTAGATAATATTAAAAAATGTGGTTCAAAATAAAAGAGATATAATCATTTTTAACATGTAGTATCAAAAGAAGGATTAAACATTTTTATAATAGTAGCATACTTTAATTCAAACTAAATTATTATTAGCATAATACTTTTTTTTAATAAAATAATTAATGATTTTTTTTATTAATAACATAATATTATAAATAAATAATGATTATATTAAATTTATATTAATCCTAACTTTAATTTAATATAACATTATTTAGTTAATAATATATTAGACAATATTATATTATACTAATATAACTCTAACTAAATTGTTATGAATTATGTGCTCAATTATAATTCATATTACCTACCTTCTTTTTATGCTTACAATTGTCTATTTGAATGCATCATTTTGAAATATTAATAAAATATGATTGTACCAAACACAAATTTATGTGTAAAATAAACAATTGACATAGCATTATATGATTTTTACAGTAAAATCAGAATTATCAACCTCTTGACCTGTTAGGAACCCTTCTAACCCAATGCAATTATGCTTCCCAAAGAGAAAAATAGTAATGCCACATTTCAAAAGAACTACACCAATGCAATTTTGTAACATTTGATATCAGTGAGCATTTTCTACATGAATTCTATTAGTAAAATATAAGTATGCTAAAAGGGGGTTATTTTCTCAAGGAATTGTGTAAATTGAAACGTTGAGGTAATTAAATAGATATAACTACCTAATCTACCTATTGAATTAATACACGACACCATTACTAAATACATGGCAAATAAAATTGGTAAATTTGTAGATCTTGAGCAAGATTTCATCAATCAATCAAATGTTAAAGTAGCAATCAAAATTGATAATGCGGTTAAAAACCCGAAAACCACTAAGCTTAAAATAATGAAGGAAATATATTCCATAAGAAATTCCTTTTTTGAACCCCCAAACATGAATAAGCATAAACATAACATAAAATTTAATACTCCTCCATCACAGGTCAAAATAAGCCTTAACTAGGATAAAGGGGGCTTTATTGTGGAAGTTGTCTAGTTGGATAAGAAACACAATCCATCCTCGAGAGAGGATTTATATCCAACCCTTGTACAAAATAATCCTAATCATGATATATAAGGCGTAAAGGAAACTGTTAATATACCAAAAGATTTACATAACCAAGAGATACTCTAGGGAGATATATTAGAGGGAAATGACAAGGAAAATCTAGACGATGGAAAAATCAGAGAGCAGGAAAAGGAAGCAATTGTTAAAGAAACCTAGCTCTTAGAATACATGGATGAGAATTTTCAAACCATTAAGGAGACAAATGGAAAAAATCAATAAATCTAGGACAAGTAGAAAAGGTCTGTGAAGAAATCCTATATGAGAACATAGAATCAATAGTATTGGAAAATATTAATATGGCAGAAATTAATAAGGAAAGATAGATATTAATCCAAAAAATAATAGAATTAGAGGAAGAAGAAAGGTCACAACAACTTCTAGAAGAAGAACTGGTAGGACTAGAGGACAAAGAAGGTAACAAAGAAAGTGATATCATGGGATTAGCTATAACTGAACTTGAACCGTTAAATTTAGACTGTGCCAAAACCCTAAAGAAAAGAGGAAGGAAATATTTGGAAGAACTCAGAGAAAGAGATTGGAAGGCAAAAGATCAGACTAAGATTACTAAACTATTAAATCTAGGGATGGGGAAGTACCCTCCCACAGAATAATGAAAATACTATCTTGGAATGTTAGGGGCAGCAAGGAGCGTATGATAAAGTGCTACATATCAAAACAAAAATCATACATCTTGTTAATCCAAGAAACATAGATGAACCTTAATGAGTTAGAAATACTAAAAAAGAAAATGGGATTGTGAGAAATTATAGGAGTCCTAGTAGAAGGTGCCTTCAAAGGGCTAGAAATATCATGGGATCCAAGATGGGTATCCTTGTCATTAATTAGTGTTACCTATTTTTTTCATCTATGACTCAAAATAGGTAGAGCTGATTGCATTTGGCAAGCTAAGTAATGAAGAATCTAGCACCCATCTTCAGGAGATCGACACATATCTAATCTATATTAATGGAAAAGAATAAAATACAGAAACCAAAGGAGAGAGACAATTTTTTTTTTTCTAATATGTTTTGTCCATGTGTAGGTATAGGTTCATTCATTGAAGATCGAAGGACAAGGATGTTGAACTGTCAAAGGGACATGACACCATGTCGTGAAAACTTTCAGTTCAGGAGGACATTATCTTGGAATAGTTGAGGACCAATTATGAACTATCAAAGGGACATTACATTTTCTAGTGAAACCTTTTGGTTTGGTGCAAGAG
>MU226885.1:0-16484 GCA_018584345.1 Thuja plicata | reverse complement strand
AAAATAATTTTGTTTCAAATTTTTATTCTTTTGGATGTTAATACAACTGTAACATTTGTAGTTACATTTTACAATAATCAATTATTATAAGCTCCGTTTATTATTATTATTATGTTTATTTTATAGACTCATTTATCATATTTGACTTAAGTTATTAACCATGATTATATTTTGAAATTTGAATACATCATAATTTCATCCTCTATATATTGGAATAACTCTTTTAAATATTTATTTAATTGGATATGACACAAAACATTTGTATATAACCTAATGATAGTCCATCACATTATATTTCCTTTTTAATAAATCTCATAAGTAGTTTTTATGGAGAGAAATATTTAGCTATTAAAATAAAGATAAAAATAAACAGGTAAAATTTTAATAAAATATTATACATTTTAAAAATAAAGGAGTATTGCTCATAATCTTGTACAATTTGAACCCAATTTCTCACAATGTTTTTAATGAATTTGTTTGTACAGATTTTAGAATGGATTAAGCATTAGAGGGAAACAAATATTTGTAGTATGGAGAAACTCAATTTTGAAAATATTCTACTATTAAAAGTTTTAATTTTTTCCCATCAAAGTAGATGAAAATATTCTATAAAAATTTGAATTTTCCTCCATCTTTAAACATTAGTGTCTTTCTTCTTGATAAAAAATAATGAATATTTTCTAATTATTTTTATTAGACTTTTATCATCAAATCATTTTAAATTATAAATAAATAATATTCATATTATTTTGCTTCTACTATTATAATTAGAGATAATGTCATCTATTTATTATAGATTTTAACATATATGTAATGTGAGAAAAAATATTGTTGTTTTCTTTCTTATTCAATTTTAATGCAAAAAACATTAAGAAATTAATTACACACACACAATTAATTTCCTTTTTTTTTTTTGTATTATATTTTATTTTTACCATAGTTTTGTAAAAATATTCAAAACTAGTTATCACCTTTAATAGTATAAAATTTTTAAAAGCAAAAATAAGTATAATTGCAAAGATTTGAAAAGAAAACATAAGCTAGATAATATTAAAAAATGTGGTTCAAAATAAAAGAGATATAATCATTTTTAACATGTAGTATCAAAAGAAGGATTAAACATTTTTATAATAGTAGCATACTTTAATTCAAACTAAATTATTATTAGCATAATACTTTTTTTTAATAAAATAATTAATGATTTTTTTTATTAATAACATAATATTATAAATAAATAATGATTATATTAAATTTATATTAATCCTAACTTTAATTTAATATAACATTATTTAGTTAATAATATATTAGACAATATTATATTATACTAATATAACTCTAACTAAATTGTTATGAATTATGTGCTCAATTATAATTCATATTACCTACCTTCTTTTTATGCTTACAATTGTCTATTTGAATGCATCATTTTGAAATATTAATAAAATATGATTGTACCAAACACAAATTTATGTGTAAAATAAACAATTGACATAGCATTATATGATTTTTACAGTAAAATCAGAATTATCAACCTCTTGACCTGTTAGGAACCCTTCTAACCCAATGCAATTATGCTTCCCAAAGAGAAAAATAGTAATGCCACATTTCAAAAGAACTACACCAATGCAATTTTGTAACATTTGATATCAGTGAGCATTTTCTACATGAATTCTATTAGTAAAATATAAGTATGCTAAAAGGGGGTTATTTTCTCAAGGAATTGTGTAAATTGAAACGTTGAGGTAATTAAATAGATATAACTACCTAATCTACCTATTGAATTAATACACGACACCATTACTAAATACATGGCAAATAAAATTGGTAAATTTGTAGATCTTGAGCAAGATTTCATCAATCAATCAAATGTTAAAGTAGCAATCAAAATTGATAATGCGGTTAAAAACCCGAAAACCACTAAGCTTAAAATAATGAAGGAAATATATTCCATAAGAAATTCCTTTTTTGAACCCCCAAACATGAATAAGCATAAACATAACATAAAATTTAATACTCCTCCATCACAGGTCAAAATAAGCCTTAACTAGGATAAAGGGGGCTTTATTGTGGAAGTTGTCTAGTTGGATAAGAAACACAATCCATCCTCGAGAGAGGATTTATATCCAACCCTTGTACAAAATAATCCTAATCATGATATATAAGGCGTAAAGGAAACTGTTAATATACCAAAAGATTTACATAACCAAGAGATACTCTAGGGAGATATATTAGAGGGAAATGACAAGGAAAATCTAGACGATGGAAAAATCAGAGAGCAGGAAAAGGAAGCAATTGTTAAAGAAACCTAGCTCTTAGAATACATGGATGAGAATTTTCAAACCATTAAGGAGACAAATGGAAAAAATCAATAAATCTAGGACAAGTAGAAAAGGTCTGTGAAGAAATCCTATATGAGAACATAGAATCAATAGTATTGGAAAATATTAATATGGCAGAAATTAATAAGGAAAGATAGATATTAATCCAAAAAATAATAGAATTAGAGGAAGAAGAAAGGTCACAACAACTTCTAGAAGAAGAACTGGTAGGACTAGAGGACAAAGAAGGTAACAAAGAAAGTGATATCATGGGATTAGCTATAACTGAACTTGAACCGTTAAATTTAGACTGTGCCAAAACCCTAAAGAAAAGAGGAAGGAAATATTTGGAAGAACTCAGAGAAAGAGATTGGAAGGCAAAAGATCAGACTAAGATTACTAAACTATTAAATCTAGGGATGGGGAAGTACCCTCCCACAGAATAATGAAAATACTATCTTGGAATGTTAGGGGCAGCAAGGAGCGTATGATAAAGTGCTACATATCAAAACAAAAATCATACATCTTGTTAATCCAAGAAACATAGATGAACCTTAATGAGTTAGAAATACTAAAAAAGAAAATGGGATTGTGAGAAATTATAGGAGTCCTAGTAGAAGGTGCCTTCAAAGGGCTAGAAATATCATGGGATCCAAGATGGGTATCCTTGTCATTAATTAGTGTTACCTATTTTTTTCATCTATGACTCAAAATAGGTAGAGCTGATTGCATTTGGCAAGCTAAGTAATGAAGAATCTAGCACCCATCTTCAGGAGATCGACACATATCTAATCTATATTAATGGAAAAGAATAAAATACAGAAACCAAAGGAGAGAGACAATTTTTTTTTTTCTAATATGTTTTGTCCATGTGTAGGTATAGGTTCATTCATTGAAGATCGAAGGACAAGGATGTTGAACTGTCAAAGGGACATGACACCATGTCGTGAAAACTTTCAGTTCAGGAGGACATTATCTTGGAATAGTTGAGGACCAATTATGAACTATCAAAGGGACATTACATTTTCTAGTGAAACCTTTTGGTTTGGTGCAAGAGTAGAGAGTCGTGGTTTCATGGCCAGGGTACAATTTGACATTTGTTTTTTTGGTTCTTCCAAAAGATCAAAGAAAAGAGAGTCATAGTTTCAAGGTAAAATCATAGCAGCAAGACAAAAGTCCATAAGAGGGATTTATCCCACATTTGTTGTGTTGAGGGATAGCTTTCTATTTTTATACATCACCCCACACATAAAAATTGCCAAAAAGGCCTGCACCTTTTGGAAGGAGTGTCATGAGCGTGGGGGTATGTGGACACAACAACTTGCACAATTTTGTGGGCTTGAGGTAATTGGATCTGATGACATGGTCGATTCACAATGAATCAGAGTGTGACACGTGTAAGAGGATTAGAATGAGAGCTCGCGATGGCGGCTGTCACTGGGTCACGATGATTAATGATGGTTAGAAGATGCCGAGAGATGGAGAGTGGCAGTTAGTCGCTAGGTCATGGGGGAAGTTGATGGTCAATGTTAATAGTTGTGAGCTGGTGAGGGAGGTTGTCGCAAGGTCTCGAGATAGACTGGCAGTTAGAAGAAAATTCTGAGAGCTGGAGAGTAACCGTTAGTCGCAAGATCATGCGGTTTAAGGATAGTTAAAATATAAGAATGAGAGCTAGCGACTGGGCACAACCTATCATGTAGTTGCGAGCTCGCGCGGTGTATAGGATGTTAAGAAATCAAGTGGTAAGTTTGTGGGATGCTGCCACATACCTATGCCAAGAGTTGGAGATCAAAGGTGGTTGTGAGCCCGCTAGATAAAAGGGAATATTCTTCCAAGACTGGAGAGTTACTAAGAAATTTCCACATATCACCAGGTCACAAGCTCACGGTGGTTAGAGGACATGAAAGAAAATGATGGTGAATTGAAAAGTATGGGTTGTCTCCAGCTCCTGAGAGTTCTAGAAGACAACAATTTTAATTAGAGATCTTAAGACTAAATTGCTAATAAGTTGTCGCTAGGTCATGAGCTGTTATAGAGAATTAGCATTTGTGCTGAGAGCTAGCCACTAGGTGCCATGTGTCATGTCGTTGCGGGCTCACAGGATGAAAAGGGGTCTTGATCTTGAGTTAGAGAGCTAGCGGCAAGCTGCCACGTGGAGGTTCAAATGCATGGTGCCAAGGTTAATGGTCAAGCTTCATCAAGAAAAAATGTATTTTGAGTAATTTGAAAGTTCATAAACTGAAGAAAGTAAATTCTCTGAAGTGAAATATATGTAGAGTGCTAGTCATCAAGCAATATGGGTTGTCGAGTAAGAAGAATCAGGTGGTGGTGAAGAAAAAGTTGTTTGAAAGAGGAAAGACTTAAGATCAAGTGATGATGTCATGGCTTCCTAGACCCATGTTGAATAAAGTTCTATTTTGAATAAGTGGATGGGTTGAATAATGATGGCTCAAGTTTTTCTAATGGTGGTGGGGTCACTTCATGGGACCCACATCAAATAAAAGGTTGCATTGGATAAGTCAGCTGGAGTAAAGAAACAAAAAAATTATTCAAAAGAAAGAGGGCTCAAGTGATGATGTCATGCTGAATAAATTTTATTGTCGAATAAGCTGAGAAGGTTGCCACACAAGAAGAAAATTTGTCTGATAATGGAGTAAAACAACATTTCGAGCAACTTAAAGTGAGTTGCATGATTGTTTGAGTATATCTGATATACTTGAGGACAATTGTCATAAGGAGAATATAATAGATGACAAAAGATAGTTGGAAAGTGAAGGATATCCCATTCATCACATAAGTCAGGGCATCGAGTAAGTGGTGCAAAAAACTCAATGAAGATCGATAACTATTCAAGAGGAGGCCTTATCGATTAAAGACAAATAATTTTGTTTGAAGCTAGTTTTGAATTATTCAAGGAATGAAACAAACAAAGGTGACATACCCACATACAGAGAAACTTGATAACTCCAGGAAAATTTCAGAGGCATCGACCCCAAGCTCTCATAGTGTATCTGCACACATATAGGTCAACTAGAGTTCATTGTGAGTTTTTTTGTAGCCAAGGAGGTGTTTTTATTTTTTTCACTAGTGATGAGGCAGTTATTGGCCAGTTTTGAGTTCTAGTTAGTACATGTGTGCATATGGAGTAGTTTGGGAGCATTTTGATGGATTTTTATGAGTTCTTCCACCTTTTATGCATGTTTTTGGTGAAATTTGAGGATGGATGCAGGTTTTAAGGAGTCATCTTTAGTTCTTCCTTAGTTTACCTTGTAGCGCACTTTTCAGTTAAGATGCCACATGGATAGATTGTTAGTTGGAGAGACTTTAGAGGTGGTCAACGACATGTATCTAACAGTTTGACCCATCTTTCTCCTTGATTTTCTCCCATTTGGGTAACTTATATGCAAGTTCATGATTGTGTCTCCCATTTGTATACTAAAAATTGAGAAAACATCATTATTTTCCTTTGAAGGTGTTAAGTATGAAGTCTTTTCATAAGAATATCTTTTGCATAAAGTATCTAATTGAGGTTGTGAGTAATTTTGTGTCTTTAGGAAGTGATTTTGTAAGGATTTCTAGCTGCAAGTCATATTAGTATTCATTAGTTGCATCACCCTTTAGTTTTAGATTTCAATTTTTATACATACATCCTTCTATCCATTTCCTCGTTTAAATTAGGTTTAGGTGAGCACTAATAAGGAACCTGCCTTTTAATCCCTAAGATTCACTCTCGCTATAGGATACCCATAGCCTGAGAGTATTTCCATGTTTCAACATGATAGCTAGATTATACTTCTTGCTATAGGTATAATCTTGATTGACAACTATTTTTGGCATGCCCGGTGGGACCCAAACTAACACTCAGATCTTTGGAGCTTCATATTTTAGTTTTTTTGGAGTGAACAACAACATTTCAGCCTTCAAGGGGGACGATTTTCAACACCTAGAGAATCTATACTTCAGTTTTTCATAGCAGATCTGGTGTTTGAAACTTTTGAGAAAAGTACAAACTAGATCCACAAGAGAGAAATTAGATTATCAAGAACTCCAACCAGTAAGAAGAGGATGTAGGTCAGGGAGAAGAAGTGGAAGAACAACTCAAAATATTGAAAGAGTAGACCCTTCTAATTCTGATCATACATTTACAGCTTTTGGAAACCCTCTTTTTGCAAGTTTTGAGAATCCCACACATCAATTGCCTGAAGATTTATTTCTTCCTGACAGTTCCACAGTACCTAGCAGCTGTGATTGTGAATTTTGAGCATTAAATATATTCTTACCAGTAGAAAGTGTCATTTCCCATCAATTGTAAGTCATTTTACAACAACATTTCAAGCAGTACCAGTGGTTGTACAACCAATATTACCAGTTGTAGGTCAAATAACACACCCAATACCACCTACAAATCAGCATTTTGTGGCTTTTAATCAAGGAAGTCTATTGAACATTGCAAACTACCATGATATTCCAGTAGCAGCTGTGAAAGGATTACCATTATTTTCCAGAGAAGGTCATGTGATAGCTATAGAGCACATCAAGGATGTGGTTTCCTTATGTGGAATTCATCAAGTAGCTGAGAAAGATGTGGCATTGAAGCTTTTGGCAGCTTTGTTCAAGGGTAAGGCTCTACAATGGTTTCATGGTTTTCCAATTAATTCTATCTCTGCATGGGATGAATTAGGTGAGAGATTAAATTGACAATTTGAAGATATATCGAATCACCTTTCACTGGTAGATAAACTCACTACTATCAAAAGGGATACATATGAACAAATGTCAGATTTCAACCATCGCTTCCAAAAAACTTGGAATATAATTCCAGCTTCGGTAAAGCCTTCTAATGAGTAGGATTTTCTATTTTACTTTAAGACACTAAATATTGATATTTCAATGTTGATTCATTCCATAGGAGGTAATACATTACCAGTAGCATTTGATATTACAATTAGGGAAGAAACTAGTTTAATTTAGGTAGGAAAGATTGCTCCTAGGCCTCCTATGCCTTTTTTTGCAAAAATTCAACCAACCACACATGTTATAGGCTATTGTCCCAACATTTCTAATATACAATCCTCAAATTGCAGAAGAGAAAAATGCTGCAACAATCCCTTTTCATGAGATCAAAGATCTCAAATAATAAAATAAAAGCATGCAAAGGACGTTGCAGATATATGGAAACAAAATTACAAGCTTGGAGAGACAAGAAAATGAGGTAAATAGACCAAGCCAAGTGCCTTATCAGCAGAATAGGCCTAATTATCAAGCTGGAAATCAAGGGAAAACAAGGGACTATAATCAAAAGGCCATTTAACAAGCAACATACATGCCAACCAACAAGCAACATACATGGATCATTATTGAGCACAACCTTGGCGGCATGGGAAGAATTTTATACGCATGAGACTTGTTATCGTATTATGCAAGCATTAGGTAACAAAACATTATGTAAATACATATCACTTTATAGTCTTTAAATTGTTTTACAAGCAATTAATACTTTTGGCATATATTTAATGTAGTTTGCTTGTACTCTAAGGTGATTTCAAAAATTGCCTTAATAATTTTTTTCATACTGAAGGGAACTTATTTCTCTCCATCAACTCTAAAATAATTTATACATTCACATCACATCAAATAATCACGTACATCATATTCTTTATATTATTCAGAGGAACAATTTTTGTTATGACGCTTATCAATAAAGCTTCTACACTTAAAAAACTAATATAAATTAGTATATCTATAAGCATTATTTAATAAACATTTTGCTAACACAACATCATCCTTCTATTTTAGTTATAAACTTGATGACTAGTATATAATATTAAAGGAATGATCTCATCCCACTAGTCATTCTAGGAATATCCGATAGAAATATTCTAGTGATTGCATTAGCATTGTGTCCATCATAAGGATGCAGAATTGAATGTTTCATAGCTTGAAAGGAATTTTTAAAATTCTCTTAAAAGAATTATTCACATCTCAAGATCAAATTGGTTCAAAATCAAAAGTAGCAATTAAAAAATATGCAATTTTCTTATGTATCTATAATTTATTGAACCCTTCCTTTATAGGTACACTAAATCAAATGAAAGAAACATTTATACTTTATAAGAGCTAAATTAGGATGTTAATATAAAATATGATGTTTCCACATTGTTGTTTATATATCTATGGAAGAGCTAAAAGAGAAGGTTCTTAAATCTCCCTCTCATGGTCATGTGTGCAAAAGTGGTAGGTATATAGTTTAGATCCTCACTCAATCCATTAAAACACTATTCCAATCCCATATTGGTTGCAACTTCCTATTATCTATCGTTGGTTACATGAAGGATTTTACAATGATTCTTATTACTCTCCATGAGAGAATATATATTTTCATTTCCTATTTATTAAATCTAGATTATTATAATTATTTTCCTTTTAACCAATCTAGAAAAAATATCCTTAATTGGTGAACCATATAAACTATGTAGTTTACACAAAAATACATAAGAACAATCAATTAATTTATATGCACATCCTTATAGAAGAGTAGAATTGATAGTTTGTATTCATGTGAAGAAATTGTTATGTCCATAGTAGAAGCTTACAACTCTCATCACAACTTCAACCACATAGAGACTTTATATCATCACTTTTATGGTTGAGTTTTTAGTTTGAATACACCCAATGAATGCCATGCTAGAAATCCATCACATTAAAATAGTTTTTAAATATACATATTATAATGCTACATAAGAAACTTCAATATTCTAAACCAATAATCCACTTCTCGATCTAGCAATATTCTTAGCATCATAAAGTTATTTTTACCTATGGATATTTCTATGTTATAACTCTTTCATATGTAGACCAATTGATCAACAAATTCAATGATAAGCCCTTGTGGTATTGGAGTATAAACACCAACTTCACTATCTTTTGTAGGCATTCATAATAGATATATGATCCAAACTACAGCCACTTCAACACACTTTTGGGCCTCTTCTACTTCTTAGGTAGAGTTATAATAACTTTAGATTTCATTGAATTTTGAGTTTCAAAAATATTTATGACTTCACATTTGAAAGGACCATTAGTTGACATGCACATCATCAAGCCACATCATATGTGAAACTTGTTCTTTTTTTTAATTAGCAAGTCTATGTATCTTTATAACATATTGAGAATATTGCTTTGTGAGAAATGGCAAAGAATTTAGTTGCCACACAATGGTTTGGCACAACTAACATATTTTTTAGATCGACATTACTTATGATCTTTATACTATACACTAAACATTCTTGCATCTTTCTAGGCTTGTTATGCAATGATTGAAATGCAATAATTTCTTGCACCTTAGTCAAGGCACATGATTTTCTCTTTGTAATGATTGAAAGATAAAATAGTAAACAATTTTGTTTATTTTGGAATGTTGATGCAAGTTGTAATGATTGTTTTACGCAAGTCATGATTTTTATGTGATGTTCTATTGATGTGGTGTTGCATTCATGATGTTCATGGAATAATGAGCTATGAAATATCTTTAAATATGTAATTTTTTATGCAATCAACCTAAAAGTAACATAAAGTGGATCTAAAAGTGCTATGATAGATCAAATATTAAATTGTTTTGTTTACACTAAAAATATATTATTGATTCTACAATACAATACCATTATATTTTTCTCTTCTCGTTTTCATATATTTATTTCTTTGTTCCTTATTAATAAATAGATGTGTAAATATACGATTAAAGGGTGTACAATTATAAAGAAAATATATTTTTTAATAAAATTTAATTTAATGATAATATGATTCTATTTGAATAAATTTATTATAAAATATAATTAAAATAAATTAGATAAAAATATATTAAATAGAATCTCTTGCTTACAACAATAACATTAACTATCATATATACACAAAAATATAAGAGATATGCATAGATGGGACACCTATTATATTTAAATATATATATAATGATTTTAGATCCAATTAATCTAAACCTAACTCATAGTGAATTTGAAAGTACAATGACAAATCAAATATTAAATTGACACATCTGAAAACATAACCAGAATAAACACAAAACTAAAATATACATATTTTAATCTAATGTCTTAAACAAATTTTAAAATAAAATAAAACAAAAAACTGTGCTGCAGACTGGGTCATCCATTCTGCAAAATGCTGACGGGGTAGTGGCAAAGCCTGCACAACCTACCTGCTGATAACAAAATATATGTAACAGGTTTCAATTGTGCGTTCGAAGCTTCCATGGATTTAAAATATATGTAACGTCAAAGTCTGTTATGGTCTGGTCATACACCCCTCCTAATTTCCAATCTATTTATAAACTGAATCTGTTTTATCACATCTTCTTCCCTTTTGTTATCTTGCAGAAATGTATTTCTCAGCGACTGTATCAAAGATAGTGCCGCTGTTTCTAGCGGCTTTTCTTCTGATCTCTGTTGTAATGGTCGAGTCCTCAGACAAGGGGGGCAAGATATACAGCATGCAATGTGGCAAAGTACTCCAATGGCTCCCAGTTCGATAGCAATCTCGAAGCGCTGTTAAAATCTCTGACGGAGAATGCAGCGGGGGAATCATCGTAAGACTGCTATGAATTAAAGATTGCAAGCATTTAATCATATTCGTGAGCTGCAGATTGAATATGGTTATATAATAGATTATTTTAAATTTAGTAATTTTTTAACTACTGTAATGAAATCTATGGTTATTGACTGGTACTAAATTTTGGACCTCCTATTTTATATATCTAACTTTTCTTTTCTGTGACAATCATATTCTTTGATTGTGTAATGGAGGGCCACTTCTAAATTTGGTTTACACTTCTGTTTTGGTGATCAATATTTAGTGTTTGGAAATGGAATTTTTTAATAATCTAGATTGTTTTCTTATCTTTAATCCAACATTCTTATACGAGTTTTAATTTAAGAATCAATGATTTGGTGGCTTAGATAATTCAAACGACATTGATAAGGAGGTATTTAAAAATAAAAATGATGATTAGACAATTTTTTAATAAATGACCATGAATGTCCAATCTAAGTGTCAAATAGATGTTGAGAGGTTATGACAAACTTTTATTAGTAGTGGAAAGTTAACCTATAACAAGCTTTTGATAAACTATCCAAATTAATAATGTTTGATAATAGTGGAAAGTTAAATCTTATTGTTTGATTTTCAAGAATTACATTGCGAGGAACAATATTTTGTGTGGTTTTCTATTAGCTATGATTACCTTTGACATAAACTCTAGTAATAACAATTATATCATCAAATCTAATTTTAATTATACATAAATTAAAAAGAAGGAAACTAAATTTATATTGTTTTTAAAATATACAATGTAACAAAATATTGAACTTTCCAAAATAAATAAGAACTATTTAAATAAAAAAAAAAATAATTTAACTATGATAAAATATAAAACAATGGAAAAGAATAATTTAATTAAAGATTTGAGATTTGAACAATGAAGAAAAACAAAAAAAAAACAAGAACAACCAAATTGCATGGCATAGCCTCATACATATCAAATGAATTACTATTTCCTTCCCCACTCCCTATTGGTTTAGAAAATAAAATGAAGTATATTTTTAAAGCCAAAGTCAAGTTGGTCTACATGAAAAAGAACAATCATATTTCTATTTTACAATGCATCAACAAGCGGTTTTTCAAATTGCCTCTCCATTCATTGATGGGTGTAAAGTGGGAGATGAAGGTTTTTGAGCTCTATTTATGAATGTGTGGAATACGATTTGAGAATTGAACAAGGAAAAAAAACAAAACTTTTAGACCCAAATTGCATGGCATAGCCTCATACATATCAAATGAATTATTATTTCCTTACCCACTCCCTATTGGTTTAGAAAATAAAAATGAAGTATATTTTCAAAGCCAAAGTCAAGTTGGTCTACATGAAAAAGAACAATCATATTTCTATTTTATAATGCATCAACAAGTGGTTTTTCAAATTGCCTCTCCATTCACTGATAGGTGTAAAGTGGGAGATGAAGGTTTTTGAGTTATATTTTATGAATGTGTGGAATAAGATTTGAGATTTGAACAATGAGTAAAAAAAAGTGAAACTAGTAGAGCCAAATTGCATGGCATAGCCTCATACATATCAAATAAATTATTATTTCCTTACCCACTCCCTATTGGTTTATGAAATAAAAATGAAGCATATTTTCGAAGGCAAAGTCAAGTTGGTCTACATGAAAAAGAACAATCATATTTCCATTTTATAATACATCAACAAGTAGTTTTTCAAATTGCTTCTCCATTCACTAATGCCCATGTAAAGTGGGAGATGAAGGTTTTGCATTTTATTTTATGAAATGTGCAGAATTCTTTTATTAAAAAAATGCAAGAAAATATTACATTAAATAGACAGTCCAAAGACTATCAAAGAGTATACAAAGAAAATAGACTATAATCAACTTACAATTGATAACCATAACATAAATTTCTTGATCAGTTAATGAAATTACAAATGGTATCAATGACATTAGAACAATTAGTAGGCCAAGAATGAAGCTGCAAGAAAAACAACTAGTTTATAACCATAACAAAAATATCATGAACACTACATATGTGGGCTTTAAGAAACTAGAAAATGCTTGATTTTGTTTACAACTTTATATACAAACCATTTGCATTCCACTAGATAAGATAAACAACATCAATTATATCAAAAGGAATAGTTCCCTTTTCTATCTATAGTGTAATGCAAATAGAGTGTTAGGTTGGAGGTATTCATTCAATTGAAATAAATACTTTTTATTTTTTTTGAAGATCCACCTTATGTCACTTAATTTTTGATGGGGCACCAAAAACCATCAAATAACCCAATTTTGAGAGGGATTTGGAACCCACCTAAAAAAAATAGCTGCAAGAGATATTACATTACAAAATAGCAGCTTCCAAAAATACCAAACCATAAGCCTTGAAATAAGTCAACAACTAAAGCTCCAGTTGAAGAGAATTAGGCCTAAGCCTAAAAAATCATAGAGCGAGGTTTTCCAAGGCTCCCTTAACCCTAAATACAACAAACCATGGGTTTTAATAGGCACCTACAACCTGAGAGAAACATGGGTTTTATCAAGCCTCCCACGACATTAAACTTCACCATCAACAATAACGAACAAAAGAAGTTTTGGCAGGCTGCCATAACCATAACAAATATCCTGAGAAGATTACACTTTGAAGAACCAGCTAGTGAACCAATGTGATTTGACTAGGCTCCCAAGACCATCAAGGGGTTTTGAAAGGCTCCCCAAACCTTAATAACCAGCCTCAAGAATTTTTACAAAGAGAAACTAGCTGAGAATATGAGGTTTTGGAGGCCCCCCAAGCCTCCATGGGGTTTGACATGGCTCCAACAACCATAAAAAATATCCTAAAGAGATCGTAAGTGAAGAGTCCACTCAATAAAAAATGGGTATTAACATGGAACCCACATCCAAAAAAGGGTTTTGAAAGGCTCCCAAAACCTGCAACAAGGGTTTTGAATTGGATCCCTTAACCAAAAAATTTCCCATAGGTGAAGCATCCCCCTAGTTCAACCACAACTCACCCAAGAAACTCCTCTCCACCTCAATATGAGAGGATGCCACCTTAATAGGATCACTAAAGAAAGAAAAAACTAGGAAGGGGCACAAAAGAGCATTTAACCTTGACATCGATGAATCACAATGAAGCATAGCCCAAGAAAAATCCTAGTTCAATCCAAATTTAGAACCAAATCCAACCCCATAGGATAGGCCATCACCTCCATAAGACTAAAGAGAAAGGGAATAAAAGGAATAGAGATCTACAACCAAGATGCAACCACCAAAAATAATCCCACCTCAATAGGGGCTGATACCACCTCAATTGGAAACTTACAGGGTTGAATCCAATCACTAGCAATAGAAAATCATTGAAGAAAATAAAAAATGCAAAACCAAGGCATGACAAAAGCCACAAAAAACCAACACACCACACACCCTTAACCAAAAAAAACAAAGAGCCAAGAAGAGCCCTTGAAAAATTCCAGCCACCACTTGGCAAACAAACATAATAGAGCCACTGAGAACCAAAACACCCACTGTGAAAAAAGACAAACAACCCAAAATGCTAACAAAAGGGGAAATAGTAGAAACACCCACCAATGAAGCTCCAACCAAGAAAGCCCTCCACTAAAATGTTGAAGGAAAGGGCACAACCAACAAAAAACCATGAAGAAGCACTTGAACCACATCTTAAATAGATAAACGTCCTACAAAAAACTCCATGACAGAGAGAACCCAGATAGAACAATACCGGTCACACAGAAAGGAGGCCAGATGGAGCCCATAAACCCATAAAGAAACAATAAAAGATACTCCTTCACCGCAGACTAGAACAAGGGGCTAGAACAAATGGAAGACTGAAAATAGGGAAAATACCAAACTTAGGTAGAAAACCACCAGGATCAAAAATCTAGAGTCACTAAAGAGTAGAGAAGGACCCACAAATAGAAAGAACAAACACCCGAGATCCCAGATGAACATTGAGAAAAACAAACCCAATAACACTCATCTACGAGGAAAACAACCTTCGTGACAAAAAAATAAGTCCATAAAGAAAATATTGACCCCACCTCCATAATCACACCACAAACAACCACCGAAGCCACCTCCTCTCCAAACACAGAGAAAGAAAAACTTCACTTGTAGAAAAAAGCACTGAATCCCACAAGAAATGGAAAAAAGGTCTAAATCCCCAATGAGCAGGAGGGGAAAGATTGCGAGCCACAACAACATCCAAAAACTTTCCAACATGGCTAACAAAAGGAAGTCTGGCACAACAAAGCCAGGGTCAAAGGAGATCTGTGGAAAAAAAAAAGACACAACCCTCCAAAATGATTCCCATTCCAGGCACACCACCACCATCAACATCATCATCACACTCATCTCCATGTCCCGCTGCCACAGATACACACCTGCCCACAAAGGAATACCTAGACTTGAAACTACTCTTCCCGCTCCTGCAACTGCTCCACTTCCCACCCCACTCCTTCCTCCCCTTTCTTCCATATTAGAAAAATATTAATATATTATGGAAATCATTGATGAATATTGAAAAAATTATTAATCTAGATAAATGAATAAACAAGTCATAAACAAACAATTAGAAGTACTTTTTGTTAGGTGTTGTGGTTTCAATAGTTTGATACAATTTTACATAAAATGTGAATGTAAAGAGATACATGTGAATTACTTGATAAAACATATCATGGTAATAGGATCAACTAATTAAATATTTCATAGGAAAGTATTCTCTCTTTAAAAAAAAATAGAAATTAGTTGTTTCTATCGAGGGATGCTGTGACAACCTTTGCATAATATTTTATCAAAGTTGGGGATTTTAAACTACGAAGTAAAAATTTATGTTAGTTGAGAACTACAATATTTAATAAATTTTTACTTCAGTTTATAAACTTGAAGAGAAAGGAAGGAATAAAAAGATTTAGTTGGCATATTCCTAAAAATGATGAAAACAGAAAACAAAAACTTTATTGATTGATATTCATTTGATGCATTACAATGTTGAGTGCAAATTCTTTTAAAGAACTGTATTCCTATAAATAGCTACCTGAAATACCCTTATGGGATTACTAAGAAGTAACTAAATAATTATTCATTAATCTAAACTAAAAACTAACCAAATTTAATTTAATATGCCAACATTCTCCCCCTTTTTACATTAATTCAAAGAAGAGTAGAATCTTGCAAGGGTTTTGAACCCAACCCTTCTAGAGAATTTGATGAAGCATCTTTACCAATCCTCCTTGCTCTCTCAAGAAACACTAAATTGAAACCATCTACACAACATGAGTGTTTCCACCTCCCATGCACAATGAGACACATTTCCTTTAAAATTCCACATCTCCTTAGAGTGTCTCTAATGCCTCTCATTTTTCACATGGGACACCTTTCCTCTGAAAGTCTACATCTCCTCCAAGTGTATCTAACTCCTCCTCAAGTACTATTGAACCAATCCTCCTCTACTACACAAATCACTAATCAATGCCTACACATGAGACAACCTTTCCTACGAAAGTCCACACTTCCTCCAAGTGTGGCGAATGCCTCCTTAAGTGCTTGACAAATAACTCAACCAAATATT
>MU226884.1:69053-98157 GCA_018584345.1 Thuja plicata | reverse complement strand
ATGTGGTTGACAGGTATTAAAACACTTTGGATATCTGTGGTTTGAAGCCATCTACTAAGGATTAGGAATTAGGGTTTTGTTTCAACATCTTGCCTTCTGTATTTTGGTGTTAGTAAAGTGTTGTATTATTAAATCAATAGTTTTTCTGTGGGCAGACTCTTTTGTTCATTTTTGAGCTGGTGGACTCTTCTGTTCGTTCTTGATTGAATTTTCCATAATATTTGTTAGATTTTTTTGGGCTTTAATCTTTGTAAAAGGAGTTTTTATTGTTGAAACTGTGCTAATCTCTGTAAAATGATTTTAATTCCTTTCAAATCACATTTTTACTGGTTAATATACCAAAGAAATTATTATACACTGTAATAATATATATTTGAGAAATGAACATCTGAACTCTAATTAAGGGTCTATCAAAAATTTCCAGTCCTAAAAGGATGAGAAATTCAGTAATAGAACTCCAACATGTACTTAAGAGATCTCAAGTTCAAATCATAACTAATATATTACAATAACAATAAATTATTAAAAAAATGGGCTTCTTTCACATTTTGGAATTATATATACTGAAAAAACTTAGCACACTTGTGGTAATAATACTTACAAGGAATGAATTGTCTACAAATAGCTGGAAAAATTATGGCTTTAAGTTGACAGTTTTCCGTTATGGTCTTAAAGTGCACTATCAATAGATAGCCCCAAAGAAAATGGAAACAAAGTTGTCCTTGTTGTTTTAAGAATGCCCGACAAGAAAAATATTTACTAGCAGATACAAGATTGAATTAAACAGTTCACCTGGCTGCATTCTTTTCTAAAACATAAATTCCAATTTGAATCGGCCTCCAAGTGATAAATTATTGTATAGTTTTAATATCAGCTATAGATCATTGTAATTAGAGTATATTGCATTTATAATTCCTAGCATCTTATGTCTTCTTTATTTAAAAAAATATAGCTTTATGAAGGCTTTAGGTACTTCCTTGCATAGTCACTTCATTGCTAATTGAAAAAAAAGATGATTTTGGTGGTGAACATGCCTGCAAAGTCTTCTCAAAATGTTAACTATGACAACTACTTCTTGGTCACAACTTGCATCTCTTTGGAAGTAATTTGAGAAAAATTGGGATCCTACTCAGTTGAATCTTTTTATGCCATTCTGTAACATTTGGTCGAAGTCCATATTCTTAAGACCATTAGAAGATCCAATTTCAGGTTCTGATAGTAAGTTTTAAGGGTTGATTATTTGATGCAAAGATCCTTAACCAAAATAATAATTTGATAATCCATCAAGGGGATTTATCTTAAACTTTAAATTCATCTAGTTTTATTTTTGGTTAGCACACTATTTTGATGATTTTTTTAGTTACAATGTACGACAACCATGGACAACCTCTGTGGATTATAAGCCAGAAGAAAAATTATTGAATAGCACCTCAGAGCAGCTAAGACTAGCCAGTGCAAATTTTCACTTGTAGGAAATTTATCTGAACTTCGCTTGTCGAGCATTGAAATTCATGTTATGGCATAAATATTTAAAACATTGCGAATTGTTTTGATCATAGTTGTCATTTTAGGTTTGGGTTTGAGTTTGTGTTTGGGTTCAAGTTCACATTTGAAGAACTGGTTCGATGATACAAAATTTTTTTGAAATAGGGTTTGGGTTCGCTACTACAAAAAATATAAAAAATATGTGTATATATATACATATGTATGCAGCCTAGAAGCATAAATTAAGATTAGAATGTCACATAGTATCATAAAACCAACAAAAACATAGTAAACTTGTAATCATAACATCATATCAACATCAAAATATTAAAATAATAATATTGCGTTCAAGTATCATTATTTTCACTTTCAACAATTGGAACTTTATACTAAGTTTCAATCATCTAATGGAAAATAACACAAGGGATCTCTCCTTCAACAATTACAAAAGAGACATCCCTTTCCTAATAGAAAATAAGAAATACCTTGTGGTAACAATGACTTCACACAAGAGTGAATGAAGAACTTCCTAATAGTGCTTTGACAAAAAAGGATAATGAAATAGAAAAAAATCAAAGCCCTCAACCAATAGAAAATATCCTTGATGTATATTCCTCTATAACATCACTCTTTCCTTCAATATTACTTGTCTCTATTTTTATAGACAGAAATACCCCTATTTTTTGCAGAGGCATACTGATCTCTGCTCCTCTGTTCCAATAATGAATTCACATCTTCATGGGAAGAGACAATGGTAAGATGGTAAAAGATATCTTAGAAACCATGAAAGATAGCTTGTAATGGTACCACATTTTGATAGCACAATGATCAATAAAAACACCATAAACTTGTAATCATACCATTATATCAACATTAAAATACTAAAATAATAATATTGAGTTCAAGTATCATTGTTTTGTCTTCAACATTTGGAACTTTATACTAAGTTTCAATCATCTAATGGAGTATCCAAATATTCATCATCTTCTTCTTTATCAAAGGATTGAGCTGATTCACAAATAATGCCAATGCTAATGGTATCAACTCCACCAATAACATTCTCACTTTCCAAGTCCTCAAATGCTTATTACTTTTTACATGTATACAGAACTTGTTTATTTGTAATTAACATCCTACTTTACAAAAATTTAAAAGGTAGCTTGCAAATCCCTTCACCTATTGAGGATATTGTTTTATGTTTAAAATATAATTTATCACTATAAAGAGCTTGTAATTATTTGGATGACTCATTATCAACAGTTGGATACAAAATTTCCCTTGAAGAAATGTTGAGGGCAAGTTCAATTTGATTTAATAAATATCTGAACTTATATGCATCCAAACATATATGCTTACACAAACCTCTCTATAGATTAGGATTTGAAACATCCCATAAATAGATCCTCTAGATCAAGATCAACGATCTAGATTCTTCATCTTTTGCCGCTTAGGCATTCGTAATTTTGATTAGTTGCATGGATTGTATATGGATTCATGATCATAAAAATATTGCGTAATTAATGCATTAAATCTTAGGGCATGATCATTAAATGCTCCATAAAAGTCAGCCAAAATGTTTTACCTTAGTTTTTGAGCCATTCCAAACACATATGCAAAATATATTTTACTCGGCATAACCAAACACCGGTTCTCCATCAATACTGTGTCGCTCGGCATAACTGTATTCTGTCACTCAACACAACTCTTCTATACAACTCAATAATCAATTTTCTCGGCATCCATTGAGTACTAAATGACTTCAGACTTTCTTTGCAGTAACTACTACTCAGTCTTGACCTTAGTGAGATGGCTTGGTCGTAGCAATGACCGACCAACCTGCCTTGAATATGACTAAGTGTGGGACACTAATAGACAAAAAAACTTAGAGATCAACAAGTTGTCCTTGTTGTTTTAAGAATGCCTAACAAGAAAAATATTTACTAGCAGATACAATATTGAATGAAATAGTTTTCCTAGCTTCTTTCTTTTTCTAAAACATGAAGTCCAATTTTAATTGGCCTCCAAGTTCTAAATTATTGTATAGTTTTAATATCAGATATAGAACATTGTAATTAGAGTATATTGCATTTATAATTCATAGCATCTTATCTCTTCTTTATTTAAAACCTTATAGCTTTATGAGGCTTTCGATACATCCTTGCATGGTCACTTCATTGCTAATTGAAAAAAATGATGATTTTGGTGGTGAACATGCCTACAAAGTCTTCTCAAAATGTTAACTATGACAGCTACTTCTTGGTCACAACTTGCATCTCTTTGGAAGTAATTTGAGAAAATTTGGTATCCTACTCAATTGAATCAATTTATACCATTCTGTAACATTTGGTCAAAGTCCATATTCTTAATACCATTGGAAGATCCAATTTCAGGCTCTAATAGTAAGGTTTAAGGGTTGATTATTTGATGCAAAGATCCTTAACCAAAATAATAATTTGATAATCCATCAAGGGGATTTATCTTAAATTGTGAATTAATCTAGTTTAATTTTTGGTTAGCACACTATTTTGATGATTTTTTTAGTTACAATGTACGAAAACCATGGACAACCTCTATGGATTATAAGCCAGAAGAAAAAATATTGAATAGCACCTTGGAGTAGCTAAGACTGGCTAGTGCTAATTTTCACTTGTAGGAAATTGCTCTGAACTTCTCTTGTTGAGCATTGAAATTCATGGTATGGAAGAAATATTTAAAAAATTGCAATGTTTATTGATCTAAGTTGTCGGTTTAGGTTTTGATTTGAGTTTGGGTTTGAGTTTGTCTTCGGGTTCAAGTTCACATTCAAAGAATTGGTTTGACAATATGGAAATTTTTTGAAATGGGGTTTGGGTTTGCTAGTACAAAAAAATGTAAACATTATGGATATATATACATATGTATACAACCTAAAAGCATAAATTAAGATTAGAATGTCACATAGTATCATAAAACCAACAAAAACACAATAAACTTGTAATCATAGAATGATATGAACATCAAAATATTAAAATAATAATATTGCATTCAATATCATTATTTTGACTTTCAATAATTGGAATTTTATACTAAGTTTCAATCATCTAATGGAAAATGAGACAAGGGATGTCTCTTTCAACAATTACAAAAGAGATATCCCTTTCCTAATAGCAAATGAGAAATACCTTGTGGTAGCAATGACTTCACACAAGAGTGAATGAAGATCTTCCTAATAATAAATTGACAAAAAAGGGATAGTGAAAGAGAAAAACATCAAAGCCCTAAACCAATAGAAAATCTCCTTGATGTTTGTCTTTCTATAACATCTCTCTTTCCTTAAATATTACTTGTCTCTATTTTTATAGACAGAAATGCCCCTGATTTTTCCACATGCATACTAGTCTCTACTCCTTTGTTCCAATAGTGAATGCACATCTTCATTGGAAGAGACAATTATCAGATGGTAAAAGATATCTTAGAAACCATGAAAGATAGCTTGAAATGGTACCACATGTTGATAGCACAATGATCAATATATTATTAAGATAATAATATTGAGCTCAAGTATCATTGTTTTGACTTTGAACATTTGGAACTTTATACTAAGTGTAAAGGATAAAATTGGATGGCCTTTTAAATAGGGGTTTAATAATGGGGATTTGCATATAAAAGGGACCCTATGCCATATTAAACCATTTACATTAATTTTTATGATAAGGAATGTAAAGCTAGAAATGTTTGCAAAGAATAATGGAGTAAAATACCTACCTCACATCATAGCAGATCTGGAAATACCATTTTTCTGATGCCTATGTTGAGTTTATGGAAAATATGCAACCGGATCTGGAATAGAAACGTAGAGATGAAGAAAACCCATAAATATTTTTCCGATCTGGCTCAGTTTTGATTTTGACCCAAAAGTCAATGTCACCTTTGACCTAGACTTTTCGATTCTGATCCAGAATTTCTGATTTTGACCCAGAACAAAATGTCAATTTTGACCCAGAATATAATGTCGATTCTGACCCAGAATGTCTGATTTTGACCTGCAACTCCCGAAACAACACTTGCAAATATCTGAAAAGGGGGTTTTGGGGTGGCTATATAGGGTTTTTCCTTAGTCAAACCCCCATTTTGGTGGTTTCCACCTCAATGAATAGCCGAATGTAATAGAATGTATCTGTGTGTTTCTCTTAGAAAGAGCTTTGAATGTATAATGCTAAGATCTAATCCTCTAGATTAAAACCCTAACATGAATTGAAAATGATAAAGCAATGCATAGATTTGAATATGATAAAGAAAGCATACCAAGCCCCCAAGGATAAAGTATTCCTACCAAGCTCACAATCCATAGTTGCTACCCCATGATAGTATCTTTTGAATTCTTGAGTGTTGAAAATGGTAGATCCAAGAAGAAGGAGGGAAGGGATAACTCTTTCTTTCTCCAATGAAGATCCACAATAGCTTGTCCACAAAAATTCTTGTATAAATTAAGACATCATCAAATCGTGTCCTTCTATATTATCCTCTTTCTTTCTTGTATCATCATCATGTCATAATCGTAGTCATGTCATCTTATGATTTCGTTTCATGAAGAAATGAAGGCAAAAGAGAGTGTTTATATAGAGATCTCAATATAGACCTCTTAGGGAAATGCAAGGGACCCAAATTAAAATTTCACCTTGAATTATGGTCCAATTAAAATCACCAACCAATGAGGGGATGTATTAATTTGAATATCAGAGAAAAAACTTCCACACCCAGACCTAGGGACCTATTTTCAAGTTTAGAACTCTGATAAGATCCGGATCTGAAAGTGGGGACCAACACCCGATAGAGGTCAAAATTGAATTTAATGTTGACCTAGGTAAAGGTAGACCTCAACCTTGACCTAGGTCAAGGTCGACCTTGATTCTAATCTAGGTCAGTATCAACTTCAACCCTATCCTAAGGTTTCAGGTAGGTCACCTTGAGAAATCTGCAAGATTCCCAAGTCAGCCAGGGACCTAGGAAGGTGAGAAAACACACCACAGTGCTAAGGAGAGGCACATAGGCCATAGAGGAGGTATTATTAAGATTAGGAGAGCCAATACATAGGTTCTAACTAAAAATAAAGCCACAAAGAAGAAAATTAAGGAGGATCTATAGGATCCTAACCCTAGTTTCATCTAGAAATGGAAACTTAAGTGCAAATGCATCCTAAAATGCAAATCTAATATGCAAGTGTACTTAATGAGGGTGTTAAACCTACCAAAATGGAAGTGCTTCCATTTTAAGACAATACATTAAGCCCCCACTTTAGCTTAGATATGACACTACATGAATATGCAAGCTAAAGTAAGAAAACATCATAAAGTAAAAAAGATATAGCTAAGTCGTCAATGTGGAGATCCTGCAAGAAACCGTTAGTACCCGCAACCTACAACACACAAGGTTAGTGAAAATCCATATAGAGCGTAAGCCTTAATAGGATGAATTTTATAAGTGCATAGAGCCCCTTATGCCACCTATTTTGGCTTACAAATTCTGAAAGGTGAAACAAGGTGATAAGGTTAGACCTATACACTAGATATGTAGTTATTGAAAATTATTTTCCAAATCTAGTTAGAAGGATTCCAAATATTCCTAAACTAATTCAAGAGCTTAGGTATCTAAATAATGATTCCAACACCACTAACAACATTGAAAATGGAGCTACGGAGCTCAAGTTATGATGAAAAGAGTGAATGTCTATCTAAATGCATATGAAGGAAAATTCAAATTTAACCTAGGTAAATTCAAACAAAACCCTAATAAAACCCTAATTTGAAGCTATAAATAAGAGAAAGAAACACTTACCTTCTCAGTCTTACCATTTGTAGAGTTTTAGAAAAAAGCAGAATGCTGAAGAGAGAAGAACTTTGAGCGAGCTGCATGGAGATACTGAGAGAGCACCTAGCTAGCGGACAACCACTTCATGAGGTAAGTTCTTTGTTTTGATATTTGTGATTGGAAAATTCATGCTTTCATAGGTAAGGTCTACCTTGACCCAAAAAGGTCAGCCCTGACCTAGTTATGTTGACCTTGACCCTTTAAGGTCGACCATAATTGGTAAGGTCTCATCCTTTCTGGGGATAAGGTTGACCTGACCCAAAAAGGTCAACCTTGACCCAAAAAGGTCAACCTTGACCTGAAAATGTTGACCTTGACTTAAAAAGGTCTAGCTTGACCTAGTAAAGTGGGTATTATAGTTTCCTAATGATAGAGTATTGATATGATGTTGTTTGTGCTTGACAGTATCTTTGCCGTCTTCGAGAGCACCCCTTCGAAGGGCTATTGCTGACTGTCAGAGAGAACTTATCCAAGCTATAGCAGGATGAGATACAGATATTGAGAGATGTGGGATTATACTGGGTAGCATTCCTACCATAGATGAGGTTCCATAGATCCATGATATCAGCCATGATAGAGAGGTGGGATGAGGATACTTGTTCCTTCCATCTTCCCTTAGGAGAGATCACGATCACACTCGAGGATGTGTATAGGATCCTACGAATTATAGTACAAGGAAAGCCTATTAGAACAAGAGTGCATCAGGGTCTTACTAAGGTAATTTAAGATGGGGAGTATTATTTAGGATGAGTACCATAGATGAGGACCCAAGTAGATCAGATCAATCTATCAGCCATTCTAGCAGGCTCGATACCTTTGGTACGGAAAGTGATGTTGTGTATACTTTCTTTAGTTGTGATACCCAACACAAAGGGTATAGTATTCTTAGCACCATTCACTCATCTCATACATAGGATGGAGGGTGATAGGACTGTCTTCTTGTGGGGACACGGCATGTTAGCCCATCTCTACCATGAGTTGTGTCATTTAGTGAGATACCAGCGGGAGAGTCTTATAGTATGCACCTTGCCACAGGTTTGGATGCTTAATCATTGCACATGTACATGACCACAAGGTGTTTTGGTGATACCAGTAGATGTGGCAACACTAAGAGCCTTTTCCTATCTGCTAGAAGATGTGTGGCAGTACGGGGATATCCTCTTTTGGAGGGTACACTTTGACCATATATGAGGTATTGATTTGATATGGAGACCGTACTATCGAATGAAAAAATGGCCAAATACTCGACACCAGATGAGACACTCACCATAGCACAAGATGCTAGAGGGTCCTACCAGTCATGCTGTGATGCCACATTACTATGATAGAGTGATGAGATAGTTTGGTCTGATATAGGGGGTCCCCAGGATAGTACCTCAGTATGTATACCCGAATAGATACTATCAGAGACTTGAAACTATACACCGACCTACAGTAGTAGATATTGTAGATAGCGAGATAGATAAGACCAAGAATATCGAGGTAGGTTATGATGTAGATAGGGAGAAGAGAAATTGATAGCTGACCTACAGAGAGCTTAAGAATGTAACTATGAGATGAGCATGTCGAGGAGCCACACATGGACTACCATACTGAGATCCTCAGCCTCATACCTTAGATCAGAGAGAGCTGGGAGCCACCAACCCTCAGAGTGTAGAGATAGAGATTGATAGACAGGGCACATGTGCCATCTATGTATCAAACTCATAGAAGTTTATATATGAAAAATTTTCTTTGCCCAGTTAGTTATATGATTGATTATTGTAATTTTCACCAATACACAAAACTTAACAGAAAGAAAAAATGAAATTATGTATAAATGTATTCAAATCACATAACCTATAAAAAAGACATAACTATTCTATAAGGAATACATAAATACACAAAGAAAGAATTATGTATTAGGGATAATAACGTTTGAGATGTATAATATTAATAGGTTCCTTAAGAGGGACGCCATTCATATCAGCAATCTTATAAGCACTTGAAGTAAAGTCCTCAATTACTATAAAAGGTCCAAGCCAATTAGGGCTAAACTTCCCTTTTTCATCAAGTAAAGCATTCACATTCCTTTTATTCTCATACAAGACTAAATCGCCTACTTAGAATGATTGTTCAATCATCTTATGATTATTCTATTTTTGAAGTGATTTATGATAAGCCTTTATATGTTTCAAAGCATTTATTCATTGTTCATCTAACATTTCTAATTCCTGTAATCGTTGTTCCTGAAAAGTATCCTTGTCGATTATCCCATGAAATGAAACACACAAAGAAGTTATTTCAAATTCTAAGGGCATAATAGAATCAGTACCATAAACAAGATTATAAGGAAAAGTACCTATGGCAGTACGAACACTAGTCCTATAAGCCCATAAAGCATAGGTAAGTTGGGTATGCCAATTTTTTGCATGCTTATTAACTATTTTCCTTAAGATTTTCTCAATAAATTTATTCGATGCTTTAGCGTGATCATTAGATTGAGGATAGTAGGGAGTAGAAATTATATTTTGAATACGATATTTATCCAATAATTTTGTGACTTCTTTATTCTTGAAAGAAGTGTCGTTATCTGAAACTATCATTGAAAGAATACCAAATCGTGCTATAATATGATTAAGGATGAAATCACAAATAACATCTGCAGTAGTAGAACAGAGAGGAATAGCTCCCACCAACTTCGTAAAATACTATGTAATTGTCAGGATGTATGTATGTCCTTGAGAAGAAGCTGGTTAGATTTTCCCAATAAGATCAAAACCCCAAATACTAAAAGACCATGGAGCAACTGGATTACGAAACTCACGAGTAGGAGGATGAACTAAATTACCATGTTGTTGACACTGAGGAAAATTCTTAACAAATGTAAAAGAATATTTTTCTATTGTTTACTAATAATATCCCATTCTAAGAAGTTTATTAACTAAAGACTTCCCACCAAAATGTCCCCCACAAGAACTAAAGTGAGCTTCTACTAAAGCTATCAGAATTTGGGTTCTATCGCGACATCTTAATAGAAAAAAATTATAAGATCATTTATAAAGCGTACCTCCCAAAATGATATAACGTGCTACAAGCTTCCTAATATGATTACGCATGTTCCTTGTTGCTGATTTCAGAAAAGTACTATCTTTCAAAAAATGAAAGATTTGTGAATACCGTTCATCCAAATGCAAGTTAAAAAATTTAGTAGTAATCTTATTAGAAATTATAGGGTGTTTAAGAGTATTTATATTAAATTTTAAGTCTTCGGCATTATTCTCGAGACAAACCAAAGAAGTTGTGCTTGCCATGGCATCCGCATGTTGATTATATTTTCTAGGTAAATTCTGAATTGTATAAGAAGAAAATTGTGAAAGAATATCAAGAGCCAAATCTTTATATTGTGTCATTTTATCATTCTTAGTTTGATAACCTCCTTTGATTTGTTTGACAATCAATTGTGAATCCTCATAGATTTCCAAGTTTTTAATATGAAGGGATGAAGCTGCTCGTAAGCCAGCTATAAGAGCTTCATACTCCACAATATTGTTA
The DNA here is from genome assembly GCA_018584345.1 of Thuja plicata. Classification (NCBI taxonomy): domain Eukaryota; kingdom Viridiplantae; phylum Streptophyta; class Pinopsida; order Cupressales; family Cupressaceae; genus Thuja; species Thuja plicata. The sequence continues at coordinate 87,291 of MU226884.1, read as the reverse complement.
GTACAAGGAAAGGTCAATTTATACAACATAGGGATCAGTTTATTTATAGGAGGGACCAAGATAATGCCTACACCAGAACCTATCTTACATAGAGAACCATCAAAATATAATTCCCAAACATCCTCCTGTTTAATAGCTAGAATGCTCTCATCAGGGAATTCTATTAAGGTAAGGCTTGTATCAAAATGAGGACAAGGATCTTTAGCTAAATAATTAGTTAAATCTTGTCCTTTAATTGACTTTTGAGGAATGAAATTAAGATCAAATTCCATAAGTAACATCACCCACTTTTCCAGACAACCAGAGAGATCAGTCTTTGAAAAAAGGTGTTTTATAGGATCAAATTTAACAATCACATTGACCTCAACATTCAATAGGTAATGCCTGATTTTTTGACAAGGATAAACTAAAGCCAAGCATTGTCTTTAGAAATTGGTGTATCTCATTTCATAATCTAGTAAAGTCCGACTAATGTAGTACACTGGTATTTCCTTACCTTCACTATCATGTTGAGCCAAAAACACACTCATGCTATTCGGAGTAGTAGAAGTATATAGATAGAATGGTTTATTAAATTGAGCAGGTTGCAAAATAGGAGGATTAGCAAGATACTCCTTAAATTTCTCAAAGGATTGTTTACATTCCTTATTCCAAGAAAAAGTGGTATCTTTTCTAAGAAAGGAAGTAAAGGAATAGTTCTATCGGCTAAGTTAGAAACAAAGTGACAAATGGCTTGTATTTTTCCTTGTAAACTACATAATTGAGAAATATTCTTAGGAGGAGGCATGTTAACAATAACATCAATATTTTTAGTATCAACCTCTATGACCCGTTTAGAGATTATAAATCCTAATAATTTACCAGAATCAACTCCAAAGGTACATTTCTTAGGATTCAATCTCATATTATAACTCATAATTCTTTCAAATATTTGTCGTAAAATACAAACATGATCCTCTCTTTGTATATATTTTGCCAAGTTATCATCCACATAATCTTCCAGAATCTTATGAATGTAATCATGAAAAATTAGAGTCATAACGCGCTGATAAGTTGCTCCCAGATTTCTTAATCCAAAGGGCATCATGACCCAACAAAATATTCCCAAAGGTGTTTTAAATGTGGTCTTAAGTTGGTCTTTGATTGGAATAAAGATTTGATTATAACCCAAAAACCATCCACAAAAGATAATAAAGCATGCCCTGGTGTTGAATCCACAATCATATCAATATTAGGTAACATGAAATCATCTTTTAAGGATGACTTATTTAAATCTTGAAAGTCAGTGCACATCCTTATCTTATTTTCTCCTTTAGAAACAACCACAATATTGGAAATCCATTCAGAGTAATCAATAGAGCGAATGAACCCAACACCTAATAAATTTTCAATTTCGGCTTTAAATAATAAGGCAATGCCTGGATTCATCTTTCATATTTTATGTTTCGTAGGTTTAGCATTAGGTTTGAGAAAAAAAGTGTGAGTAACAATCTTAGGATCTATACTCGGCATGTCCGCATATTTCCAAGAAAATATATCCTGATATTCAAGCAAGAGGAAAACCAACTGATCATGCTCATCTTGATTCAAGCATTTCCCAATTTTAATTTTTTTTTAGAGTCATTCTCATATACTTGAACTTCGATAGTCTCAATTATTAATAAGTTACTTTGTATGGGAGAATTAATTGGCAAAGGAGAAATATCTTGTTCATCATGTTCTCTAAAATAGGCTTCATTTTTTAGACAATAGGGATTTCTTGTTTTATGATGAAACATAGGTAGATCCTGATAAGCCCCTAAAAAATATGCTAGGGCTTCATCCTCAGGAAAAATATCCAAACTAGGTTTTTGTTCCATGTCAAGGAGAAGCAGATTAACCAACTTAAAATGTCCACCATAGATGTGATTGACATTAAGAGGAAAAGTTGATGGTTGTTTATAAGGGTTTAATCCTAACCCATAAGTATAATCATAAACTTCATTGTCTAAGGGCACTTGTATACCTTGTTCATATTTACCACATCCTTTCCTATTGAATCTTGATTTCTTGAGTAGATGATAACCAGAACCATATCTATCAACCATATCAGTTTGAGTTAATGGAGCGGCATATGTCACAATGTCATAGAAATCTGGTTTTATTGTCCCAATTGTTTCTTCAAGTGAAGAAACAACAAAGTTAATTTTTAATTCCTCAGAAAGTGGGGAAGGAGTAAAAACTTGTTTTTCAAACCCACTTTGTTCTTTCATAAATTCTAAATCTGAAACTTTATATTCTCCCATAAAAGAAGGATTAAATTCCAATGTTCCCCAATCATCTCCAGTCAAAGAAGAAGGTGGAGTTTCAACTTGTTTAACTTCAGGTGGTTGCTCAGGTTCCTTATTTGGTTATATACATTCAGAAATCTTAGCATATTCCACATTTAGGCAAGGATTCGGCGCATCATCCGCATGTAGTGTCTACATTAGATTTTTATAAATGATCCTAACCTTACAATGAAGAGTAGAAGGAACCGCATGCATAGTATGTAACCAAGGTCTTCCTAATAGAAGGTTATAATTGAGAGGTCCAGGCATAGCATGAATAGGTGTGTTGAGAAGAACTGGACCAACCTTAATAGGTAGCGTAATAATGCCCAAAGTTTTCTTTGCGATATTATCAAATCCATGAATAGGCATATTATTTGGTTGAATAGTTGTAAGATTGGCCTTAATTGTCTTAAGAATACCCATGCTACAAACATTAATTCCATATCCATTGTCAATTAATGTTCTATGAATGATATTCTGATTAATAGAAACAACAACCATAAGAGCATCATATTGATTCTGCACCTCAATAGAAGGTAAATCATCATTGGTAAACACAATAGGAGGTACAAAAGGCATAGTATGCATGCACTCCAAAAATGAATTGATATTCTCTTGGTTAGGAGGCGGAGCAAGAAAAGTAGATAAAGATTTTTGCAAAGCCTCATGATATGTAGGAGAAGTTTGAAGCAATTCCCATAAATATATCTTAGCTGGAGTAGCGCGTAATTTCTCAACTAAGTCATACTCCTAAAAGGAAGAAGGTAACCTACGTTCTTGAGGAAGCACGGGTTGAGAAGGAGGTAAAGAAGCTGGAACAATAGGGTAAGGATTATTCCGTGTGCGATAAGTATGTGAAATGGAATCTGTGTTATCAAATAAATCCAAAGGATCTTTAGGTTTACCCTTAATATTTATTCAAGGACATCCTTTTACCATCATCAAAGTTTTAGGAAATAACATTCTAGGTGCATCAATGTTGCAAATAGTGGAACATGAAGATAACCATGCACACACCCTATGGTAAATGTCAATTGGAGAGGTTGTTGAGGAGGATGAAATAGGAATAGGATCCATGGAGATCTCATTCAAACCATTTTAATTCTCACTTCCATGTACTTCATTAAGGGATCTATCCTCTTGTGCAATAAAAGCCACATTAAAGTATTCAAAACAAAAGTCATACATGTTGAACACAAAATAAAATTACAAGCATGTAAATGTTTTTCTGTTTTTAAAGAAATTTTGTATTTTTTTAAATATATTTTTGAAATATAAATACAAGAGCATAAAATAAATATACTTCTATATTCATGCAAGATCTAATATAAAATTTAAATCTAACACCAAAAAGAAAGAGTATTCTATCGCAGGTTCACCAAAATGTAAAGGATAAAATTGGATGGTCTTTTAAATAGGGTTTTAGCAATGGGGATTTGCATATAAAAGTGACCCTATGCCATATTCAACCATTTACATTTAATTGTTATGATAAGGAATGTAAAGTTGGAAATGTTTGCAAAAAATAATGGAGTAAAATACCTACCTCACATCATAGTAGATCTAGAAATACCCTTCTTCTAATGCCTGTGTTGAGTTTCTGGAAAATCTGCAACTGAATCTGGAACAGAAACACAGAGATGAAGAAAACCCATAAATCTTTTTCCGATCTGGCTCAGTTCCAATTTTGACCCAAAAGTCAATGTCACCTTTGACCCAAAATTTTTAATTCTGACCCAGAATCTAGGATTCTGACCCAGAACAAAATGTCGATTCAGACCCAAAACAAAATGTTGATTCTGACCTAGAATGTCCGATTCTGACCTGTAACTCCTGAAATAGCACCTGCAAATATCTAAAAAGGGGGTTTTGGGGTGGCTATATAGGGTTTTTCCTTAGTCAAACCCCCATTTTGGTAGCTTCCACCTCCACGAATAGCTGAATGTAATATAATGTATGTGTGTGTTGCTCTTAGAAAGAGCTTTGAATATATAATGCTAAGATCTAATCCTCTAGATTAAAACCCTAACATGAATTGAAAATGAGAAAGTAATGCATAGATTTGAATATGATAAAGAAATAATACGAAGCCCACAAGGCTAAAGTATTCCTACCAAACTCACAATTCATAGTTTCTACCCCATGATAACATCTTTTGAATGCTTGAGTGTTTAAAATAGTAGGTCCAAGAAGAAGGAAGGAAGGGAGAACTCTTTCTTGCTCCAATGAAGATCCACAATAGCTTGTTCACAAAAATGCTTGTATATATTAATACATCATCATATATTGTCCTTCAAAATCATCATCTTTCTTTCTTGCATCATCATCATGTCATAATTATAGTCATGTCATCTCATGATTTCATTTCATGAAGAAATGAAGGCAAAAGAGAGTGTTCATATAGATATCTCAATATAGACCTCCTAGGGAAATGAAAGGGACCCAAATTCAAATTTCACCTTGAATTATGGTCCAATTACAATCACCAACCAAGGAGGGGATGTATTAATTTGAATATCGGAGAAAACACTTCCGCACCTGAACCCGGGGACCTATTTTCAAGTTTAGAACCCCGATAAGCTCCGGATATAAAAGCAGGGACCAACACCGGACAGTGGTCAAAATTGATCTCAACTTTGACCTAGGTCAAGGTCGACCTTGATTCTGACCTAGGTTAGAGTCAACTTCAACCATGAAATGAGGTTTCAGGTAGGCCACCTTGAGAAATCTGCAAGATTCCCAGGTCAGCTGGGGACCTAGGAAGGTGAGACAAAACACCAAAGTGCTGAGGAGAGGCACAAATGCCATAGAGGAGGTATGATGAAGATTAGGAGAGCCAATACATAGGTTCTACCTAAAAATAAAGCCACAAAGAAGAAAATTAAGGAGGATCCATAGGATCCTAACCCTAGTTTCATCTAGAAATGGAAAATTAAGTGGAGATGCATCCTAAAATGCAAATCTAATATGAAAGTGTACTAAATGAGGGTGCTAAACCTACCAAAATAGAAGTGCTTCCATTTTAAGATGATACACTAAGTTTCAATCATCTAATGGAGTATCCAAATATTCATCATCTTCTTCTTTATGAAAGGCTTGATCTGATTCACAAATAGTGCCAATGCTAATGGTATCACCTCCACCATTAACATTCTCACTTTCCAAGTCCTCAAATGCTTATTAGTTTTTCACTGTATACAAAACTTGTTTATTTTTAATTAACATCATACTTGAAAAATATTAAAAAAGTAGCTTGCAACTCCCTTCACCTATTGAGGATATTGTTTAATGTTTAAAATATAATTTATCACTACAGAGAGCTTATAATTATTTGGATGACTCATTATCAGCAATTGGATACAAAATTTCACTTGAATAAATCTTGAGGGCAAGTTCAAATTGATTTAATAAATATCGTGAACTTAAGAAAATTTTGTTTTGTAATGTTAAAGATCTTATTCAAACTCTGTAATAATTGTTACCAAAGACCCATTAACTAAAACTGATAACCATAAACTAGCAATAGATTTATTTAGCATTTTCTAAAACCCATATGCTTCCAGCACTTCACTTAAGAAGTGCAAAGCCATACTATATTACATTTTTGCAGCATCTAATTTATTTGTATACGTTATTTTTTGACCATATCTTGTTTCATTAGGTACAGTCATATATTTTTCGTGAATGACAAAAATAATGGAATGCCTCAAGATTTAGACCAATAGAGATCAATCAGTATTAGCAAAATAGTTTACTATAAGATCAAGGAAATAATATCATTGGTAGAAGCCAAGACAACAACAAGAAGATTCCAAGGTGGATTGAGAGTTAAGAATGATTGAAAGAACATTGAATGATTTCCACTATGTGATTACTCATTGATAACTTATTATTATCTTCTCAACATATCCTTACCAATATCATGAAGGACCAAAATATAAGTGCATAATTTTTGTTTTTATTTTTAAAAGAGCATAAAAATTTATTTAATTTTTAAATAAAAATAGGCCGTGGATATTTCAATGGTAGTTGGATTCCTAATCGACGAGAGAGTTGTATGAGCGACAAAATAATCATCGTACTACTATCGGTATTCCGCCACACATTCTATAGTTTTTTGACAATGACGACATCACCTATATAACATTGCTATCATTTTTTTACTATTTGAGTTATACATTGGTCGTAAGTTCAACCAATGGTGAAATGGGTTGGTTGTATAGGTTGACTATAATTCTTGACCACGTAGTACATTTTTTCTGAAGGTTACATCGTCAATATTACAACCACATTGGTGGTCATCAATCATGTCGACAAAAAAAGATCGACGACCACAATGGTCAAATATTCTGCATGTGGGATTCGCAAAAGTGATGAACGGGCATAAACAATTAGGTAAAATTTTATTAGTGGAAAATGAGAGATATTCTAAGATAAAATGCAAGAACTAAGCTATGATGCAAATGTAGGAACAAGGAAAGTAAAGCTAATCTAGCAAGATTACAATGCCTCATAGTTAAGCTATGTGATCTAAGCTAAATGCAATTAGGAAATACTAATCTAGAATTAAAGAGTACTTAAGAATTTTCTAATAATGCAAGTAAAAAAAGTGATAACCTATCAATAACATGATTGAGTAATCTATTATCCTTTTTTTCAAGAGTGAGGAGAGAGCCTCCTTTTAAAGAGAAATGATTGTAGAGATTAAGAGACAAAATCCAAGGGTGGAGAAAAATCCTCATTTTGACTTCGGTGCACAATATTCTCAAGAGGCAAAATCAATGGAAATGGCTAAGAGGCAAAAATATGTGTGGAAGAGATTAAGAGGCAAAAGGAGATTCCACTCATATTGGAAAGTGTGCATTCAATGTGTAGATAAAAAATCTTTTATTTTTCTTTTGAATTAGGAAATTCCCTTTTCATGTGCACACATAGGATAAGGTGGATTTTATTTAATTAAAAGAGGACATGTTCTTTTAATTAAATAAAGGTTAGGATGAAGTGACCAAACTTTAGGATATCATTGAATAAATCATAAAATGATGATTTGATCAAGATATAAGAGATTAAATAAATGTACAAAATTGATTAAGCACAAGATGTAGTCTAGTATTTAAATTTTAATGTTTAGAAAGGGGTCTTATAGTTTACTAGACCATTTTTGGGTGATTACACCTCTTACAAAGAAAATCTGTCTTTTATAATGAGTTATCAGAAGTGAACTGAACAAACATATTCTATGCTTAATTAGTCGCATTTATATCTCGCTACATCTTCTGATTGATTCTGACATCACAATGCATCTATATCTATCACACTCAACTTTGCATTAAAACATCCTCACTTATATACTCAATCCCATTACTTTTCCATTCAGCTTCACAAATACATGTCATAAAACGTGTCCAACACTTAATTAAATAGAAAATACATAGTCGATGATCATACATCAACAAAATTAGGTAGGAACCAAACCAAATCCAAAGTAGAAACTCTTTATTCCACATTATACTCCCTTAAACATCGCGACCACTTATATGCCCTATTTCATTGCTGCACTATCTTTGCATAACTTCAACAAGTTGTAACTCTCTCTAGTAAACTCCAAAATACAAGTGACCTTACGTTAAGGTCAACTATATTCCATATTACATTCCTCTAATCTCGCATGAATTATTTCATTACATATTGTGATCGCTAAGAAAAACTGTACAATTATACACTGTCAACTGCATCCTGGACTTAAGTCATTTTTCAAACAGAATCTCTAAAAATGGAATGTACCCCAAGCAACCATGCCAATAAGTAGTGTTTCCATAAATGAAAACCTCTAAGGTATACTCATCAGGCCACTTTACAATCATATATCATCTTCCATATATACGGTTTCACTCATCCATGCCAGCCATGCACAAAATCAATTATCATTTTACAAGTCAAGCAAAAATAATTTCAAATATTGCACACCAAGACACTCTCATAGTGGAAGGAATGAAATATGGACCACACCAAAATTTACTCACTCAATGCAACTTGCTAACCACTTATCTCATCATCCAAATCCACTGGATAAGATCTATACATTACAATCATAATATGTTTTTGAACCAAAATCATCAATAACAAGATAAGACCAGACCCAAAAGAAACTGTCTTAATATATTACAATATGAATGGGACCAAAAAAAACATGGTCGAAGATTGAAAATTATAGCACATCATCTGTAGCACACTAATTTCAGATCACCTAAGCCAAATTGAACTACAAACAAATATGTTGAAATCAATGAGAACCATTAATTATAACAACAATAGCCAAATTCACATTCCAATAATCTCTGCCTTTGTCATTGACGTCAACATTCATTGACAACAAAAAAAAATAAAGAAAATTTAGTAATTTAGTTCCCTTTTTTTTTCTTCCCCTTTAACAACAATGATAAAGGATAAAAATCCCCCTGGAAAAAGCACTCCTCTCACCCTAAGAGGAAGCCATAAGAACTGATCTAGAAAACAATAGGCATATAATACTGTGGACCAATGTACACCCTGATGCATATTAGTTCTAACTAGGAAGAGGTAGAATTCCCAACTTCTGCCTAAGATATTCAAAAGTGTCTGGCACAATGGTTTTGTGAAAATGTATGCAATATTCTCTTTTGTAGGTACATATTCAAGTCTTATTTCACTATCCAAAACCTTCTCCCTCGAAAAGTGATATCTAATGGATATATGTTTCATTTTGGAATGCTATACCAGATTGTCAGAAATGTTTATGACACTGGCATTATCACACATAATTGAGACAAGTTCATCAAATATTACATGAATTCCTTTCAATATCGGTTTCATCCAAATAACTAAGTGTAAAATGAAGATGTTGCAATATATTCAACTTCAAAAATATATAATGACACTCAATCCTACTTCTTGCTTGACCAAGTCTCCAATCAGGAGCCAAGAAAATAAGCTCCACCACTTGCACTTCTCTGGTTATCAATATATCTGACCCAATCTACATTAGTATAGGCTTTCAAAGTAAAACCTACATATTTAAGATACCATAATCCAAATTCTTTTGTCCCTTTCAAATATCTGAAAATTCTCTTTATTGAAACAACATGTGATTTCTTTGGTTCTTGTTGTAATCTTGTTGCTAGACAAAAAAAATACATTATATTTGGTCTATTTGTAACAAAATATAGTAAAACTTCAATCATTGATCTGTACTTGCTTGCATCGGTTTTGGGTGAATCATCTTCTTTAATTAACTTGCATCAGGTAATAATAGGTGTACACATTGGTTTAGAATTTTCAAACCCAAAATTCTTCAATAATTATCTGATATACTTTGACTAAGAAATGAAATTAAGTTATGATTTACTTGCAATCCAAGAAAGAAATCTAAATCACCAATCACAGGAATTTTGAATTCTTTTTGCATTTCCTCTGTAAATTTTCTACACATATCTTCATTTCCTCCAAAGATTGTGTCAAGTTTGTTACATTCCAATTTATTAATTGTCTCACGTGTTTAGAAGATCTTTGAGTTTCTTAGATCTGAAAATATCATTAACAATTGTGATATCCATTGTTGTGTAATTTTGAGTGCAAATTAAGGGTTTTGTTGAGTTCTTTTCATTGTAAACCTGCTTGCTAATAGGAAAGATGAATCTTCTCCTCGTTGATAAATATGTGGTACCCCAAGGTCTTGAACACATTCACAAGGTTGGCAGTGCAACATACCTTACCAATAATTATAGTTTTCCCAACAATATACCATACATTGCAATCAATTCAAGCACACGAATAATAGTTTGTCATTTTCTATTTTTGAATAATAGTTTGTGATAAGTTATAAGAGGAATCTCATCATTTTTATTTGTAATAATAGTTTGTGATAATTTATAAGAGGAATCTCATCATTTTTATTTGTACACTCTTTGATTTATAAACACTTCATTTTCTCTGGCTTTTTGTCTATTGGCTATCAATCAAACAAAACAGATTGAAGAAATTGAATGAGCATCCTTTAGGGCTTCCCAATCACAAATGTTTTATTGAAAGAAAAAGACAAAATGTTTCAAAAATTTCACCCACTGCTAGAATATCCATGGTAACCCTTCATACAACCTAATAATTATGAAGTTGGAAATACTTTATGCATTCCTCATCTATGTGTAACAAGTGTGGGAAATACCTGTGCAGTAAGGGGAAGATGTACTGTTTACAATATTGATCACTGTGTCACGATGTCCTCCCTTGCAACAGATTAGAAGGTCATGTGGAATAGCAGCAAAAGACAATGTCTCTTGACCTCCTCTCTCGCGTGACGGTACTGTCTTCAATATTCCACAAAATGATTTGGTTTCACTTTTTTTTCATGTATAGCCAGCAACTATCGGGAATTCTGATGGTCTATTTAAAACCCATCAGAATTACAACACCATTGGGGACTATTACAAAAAAAAAAACCCAAATTCACACAAAAATTCATCTGTCAGAAGTTGTCATCGAAATTTGGCCCCAAATGTAGTTGTGACTATAAAAATCAAAATCCGATCTAAATAATTTTTTTATTATAAGTTTTTATAGGTAGATCCTTTTTGATATTTCTATCCAATCAGATACTTGTCCAATCTTCCATAGTAGGCCCTAGGTTCCCGCTTCAATCTGTACAATGCTTTCTTCAACCTAGAAACTGCATCTAGATCACTATCTAACTTGAATCCTTTGCTTGTTCAATGTAGATGTCTTCCTTAAGTTATCTATTCAAGAATGTCAACTTTACATCCATCTAATAAACTTTGAAATCTTTGAAAGATGCAAGTGCCAAGAATATTCTGATCACTTCCATCCAGGAAACAAGGACATACGTTTCTTCAAAATCAATACCTTTGATCTGAGTGTAACCCTTTAAAATCAGTGTTTCCTTAGTCCTTATCACCTTTCCATTTTCATCCAAATTATTTTTAAACACTCACTTTTTTCCAATCACATTTTTTTCTGTCAGTCTGGGAACAAGTTCCCAAGTTTGATTCTTCTCAATCTTATCAAGCTCTTCTATTTAATTTACCCAACTTTGATCATTATATGCTTCTTCTACAGTATTAGGTTTAGTTTCTAAAAGTAAGCACAATAAAAATTGTATTTGAACTGTCTTACATTTTTTGATAATGCCTTTATTATTATCTCCAATAATATGATTTTCTAAATGATTCCTCTGTACATACATTGGAGTTGTTGTTGTTGTTGTTGTTTTTGTTCTTCTTCTTCTTCTCGTATTTAATCTACTTGTTAGAAGTTATTTGGATATCTTTATGAAATTTCACATTCACACTTTCAACTATCTTCTTTAGTCTCTTGTTGTAACACCAATACACTTTTCTCTTTATAGAATAGCCCATAAATATGAGTTCATCAGCTTTATTGTCAAACTTAATGAGATTGTCTTCATCTCTCCGAATGTAGCACTTCCAAATTTTTTTAAAATTCTTTAATGGTTGAGCTCTTCCATGTAGTGTGTACTTCCATGCTCTTTCTAAATAGTACCCAGTTAAGAGTATATATTGGAGTGCATATAGCTTCTTTCCAATAGAATTTTGGTAAACCTACTTCTTTGATCATTGTTTTGGCTTCCTCTTGAACTGTGTGATTCATCCTTTTTCCCACACCATTATGTTGTGGTCTACTTGGGGTAGATTACTATCTCTTGATGCCATGTTCCTGACAAAAAATCTTTAAATTCATCAGAAGTAAACTCTCCTCCTCTATCACATCTCAAACATTTGAATTTTCTATCTACTTCATTGTCAACTCTTACTTTGAATATCTTGAATTTTTCTAATGCCTCTAATTTTTCTCTTAAGAATTCAACCCAAGTCATTCTATAATAATCATCAATTAAAATCATGAAATATCTCTCACCTTGTAAGCTTCTTGTTCTGATTGGACCATAAAGGTTAGTGTGTACAAATATCCAAAAAAATGGTAGATGAATTATCTTGTCCTTTGAATGATTCTATTGTCTATTTTCCTTCTTGACATCCTTTACATATAATACTGTCTGGTTTGGTTAGTCTTAGCCAATCTCTAACTACACTATTTAAACTTATCCTTGCCAAATTGTCAAAGTTAATGTGGCACATCCTTCGGTGCCAAATCTAACTATCATCGGTCTATGATATTAAGAATATCTTCACGTTTCCAGTTGATACATGTTTCCTCTAGTCCTTATTCCAGTAACAATAACAATTCCAAACTTCTTCCGGATCTCACATTCATCCTCCTAAAATATAACATCATAACCATTATTGCACATCTATACAACGCTAATAAATTGTGATGCAAACCCTTCACATAGTAAACAATATCAATATTATGTTTTTCCATCAAAATTAATATAACTAATTCCAATAATCTATGCTATTTTATTATCACCGAATCTAATAGGACAACCATCATAGTATTCAAGTTTTACAAACTTACTTTTATCATGAATAGTATGATTTGACAGCCACTATCAATCAATCATTTATCCTTATTCCTTCTAACATAAAATGCATTCTTAGTGAAACCATTAGATCCTGAAAAAATTGTGATGCAAACCCTTCACATAGTAAATATTATCAATATTATGTTTTCCATCAAAAGTAATAAAACTAATTCCAATAATCCATGCTATTTTATAATCACTGAATCTAATAGGACAACCATCATAATCTTCAAGTTTTACAAAATTACTTTTATCACCAATAGTATGATTTGAACATCCACTATCAATAAACCATTTATCCTTATTCCTTCTAACATAAAATGCATTCTCAGTGAAACCATTAGATCCTGAACAAATGTTAGAAATATCAAATCTAGGTTCTTCCTTTTCAACAAAAAATAGACAATCTTCTTAATCTGATTCATCATCTAATATACTTGCATTTTCATTAACATAGAAAGCGATCTTATTGAATCTTTTGAATTTCTCTTTTGTTCTTTTCTCCAAACACCTAGTTTCTATATGACTAATCTTTCCACATCTAAAAAATTTAAGAGATAACATACCTTTTTATTTGTTGGTACCTTTCTTCATCTTCCTTGTGAAAATTACCTCTAGCTCATCAAAACTCTCACTATCAGGATCACCTTTTGTCTAATTGTATTTAAAGGTGGTTTCAGATTTCTACTTCTCTTTTCCAAATTTTATCATCTCAAAAGTAGAAAAAGTTACAACACAATAATCTATCACCTTTTAGGACAACTTATCAGCACAACTGAATTTTAGTATTTCTAACTAAAAATTAATTTTGGCCAAACATATGGTCTAGCTAGATTCATTATAGTTAAGTTAGATAAGGTTTTTAAATTTTCCAATTGGAAATGTCTATTAAATGCATGTTTTATACCACTTTGAGGCCAATTACCGTAGAAATAAAATTATTTTAGAAAAGTGACGTTTCAATAACTCTAAGAATTTTTAATGATATTTTTTTTAAATACAAAAATACCCTTTTGTAGAGATCAGAGTCAAGAATATCTCTTATAGATTTTATAGTGTTTTGATTATACATAGTCTATTATAATTAAAAAAATATTGCAAGTAGGTATTTTAACAGTCAAGGAGATGTTGATTCGGAGAAAGAAAAAAAATAGTAAAACATATTAAATAAATTTGAAAAACATATGGTGCACTAGAAGAGAGATTCCTCTTCAAGAATATATATTTCTTTTTTTGATTGGGATATATTTGTTATGAAAAATAAGGCGGGAGATGAAAACTGCCGATTTCAGGTGAGTTGGAATTTGAATTGTTATAAAAGAGAAAATATAGGTCACAAACCAATTTTTATTTCTTCACTCACTAGCTATATATGTAATCTATAACATATTTTGAAATTAGGTGAAAAAATGTTTATTTACATATAATGTTTTGGCGGGAACTAGACTCCTAATTTTTAGCATGTTTCTGCAACTGAAAAATCGTCTTTAAACATTAAAAAAAAAAATCAAAACTTATTCAAAAAAAATATTAAAAATATTAATCATAAACTTCATCCATTTGAAAACATTTTATTAGTTTACATCATCTTCAAATTCCAAACATAAATGTCACTTTTATACTATTGAAGCTGAACAACTTTGATTTTGTCATCCTTTTCCTTTGTAAAAGGGTGACAGATTATTGTACATTAGTTACAAATAGATATTCTCTGGTAAAATTCTTTGGACCATAGACTTCCTCAATTGTAGAGATATTATCACTATAGCTATCCAGTATGGTCATCAAAATTTTCTCCATAATATCTTCATCTGTCAGAGTTCCTACTTGATTTTTGACTTCGTTCACAACACTGTCAACTCTATGAAAATAGATTTCAATGTATTCAACTTCTTCCATTCTCATATTTACATATCTACTATTAGCAGTCAACTTCTTTGATAATTTTACTCTATCATTTCCTTCACATATCTCTTTCAAATTTTTCCAAACTTCATAAGAAGTGTTTAATGAAATAAATTTTATGAACTCAGTTTTTGATAAAGTACTAAAGATAACATACCTCTCTCTTTTGATTTTATTCATGGGCCAAAATATCATCTTCAATAGTAGGACCATTTGTCGGGGCAACATATTTTGTCTTAATAACTTTCCGAGTAGTATAGCTCAAGAAATTTAGGCAATCTCGCATCTGTACTTTACATAAACTATAGTTAGATCCATCAAACATAGAAATAGTCAATTTACATGACATGGGATCTACCTCAAGTGGTTGATTTCTCATTTTAAGAACCAAAGCTCTGATACCAATTGTTGAACAGTCCCAGATAACTAAGAGTGGGCTGAACCTATTACCATAAAATAATTTTCATTAACTTAATCAATTTGGTGCAAACTTAATTCAATTAGATAAACGTAACATATATAAGATTCAAAGCACAAAGGAACACCGAAAATAATGAACGCCAGATATACGTGGAAAACTCAAGATGGGAAAAACCATGAATAAACTAATTCTCTTAAATATGAATACTAGTTAAGATGACACCGGTTAAGGTTATTTTTACAAAGGTTCACCATTGGTATGCTCATTGCAGGCAACGATCATTTCCGGTCATGCTTACTTCCCTAAATACATAAACCAGATATCATAGCTGAAACTCAGTTAACTATCAAAATTAAAGATGGCAATAAAAAATTCTACCACTATAAATACTTCACACCAACTGCAACACTGAAGAATAATCTGCTATCAATGGTTGCATACAGTCGCACAAAGATATGGATATCTTCTCTTCAAGTTCATATCACTCACATACATACATACATACATACATACATGCATGCATGCATGCATACATACATACATATACATACATACATACATCAATACATACATACATACATACATACATACATGCATGCATGCATGCATACATACATACATACATACATACATACATGTATATATATATATATATATATATATATATATATATATATATACATGCATACATACATACATACATACATACACATACACATACATACATACATACATACATATTAATCGAACAAAAATCATACTCCATATATACCGCATCACTCATCCATTTCAGCCATGCACAAACCAATTATTATTTTATAAGTCGACCATAAATAATTTAAAATAGGTTGCACCAAGGCATTCCTGCAGTCGATAGAATGAGACATTGACCACACTGAAATATCCCTTCTTAATGCAACACACTAACCACTTATCACATCATTCAAAGCCAAGGAATGAGATCTATATGCTACAATGCATAACATGTTGTCGAACCACAATCACCAATAACAAGATAGGACCAGACCCAAAAGAATGTGTCTCAATATGTTACATCATGAATGAGACTAGGAAGAACATGGCTAAATATTAAATATTATAACACATCATATAGTGCACACTAATTCCAGATCACCAAATTCAAATAGAACTAAAATTAAATATGATGACATCAATGAAAACCATTAATGACAATGACAATAACCAAAATCAAATTCCAACACCTACTTGCATGGTAACATTATAATTGAAGAGTATCTTTATACATGGAACCTATAACAAGACTCTTATGGAAAATCACATGTGATGATTAATACTTTCAATGGTTTCAGTTTTCCTCTACCCATGGTTCCATTACTTTTCCCATTGAAGTTGGTAAGCAATCCTTATATGTAACCTTTATTGTCATTCCAACTTATGATTAGTTTCCAGTTAGACTTGGCTTCCCTTGGCTCACTTCAAAAAATGCTATAGTCTCTCCTATCCATATGTGTTTGAAATTTTCCCATAATAAAGAAATCATCACGATTAATGATAGTCTTTATCAATCTTTAGCCACTCGAGTGAACTTTGACCTTAACTTCTTTTGGCCTGGCATGCCTCAACCAAGTCAACCTCACAAAGATAATTTCTTCCTATCCTATCAAGAATTCAAAGACAAAAATATTTGTGAGCTTAGTGATTCTCCTATAGTTCCTGTAGGACTTGATGGATAAATCCATAGTTGCCAAGAAACCTGCATGCAAGAACCTGATACAGAAGAGAAGCAGGAAGAGAGAGAAAGAGAAAAACTCAGAAGTTGCTCAGAAAGTGAGAGAGAAATTGTAATCTAAATCAATGAATAGGAAACTACAAAGTTCAACCTATAAAGGTGAACAAAAGCCTAAAATAGGAAAAGCTAGGTTGCACATTAATAATTAATATAAATATTAATTATAATGGACCTAAGAGATAGCTTAAGTAAACTAGGGTAAAAGACAACTTAATTAATTAAATAAAAAATGATCTAATTAATAAGTGTGAATAGATAATTACTCTAACACCCCCCCTTAAGAGAAGCTCAGGAGGTAAGCCAACCTAGCACAGCTATAGAAGCAGGAAAAGATGGGTCCCGACAAAAGGCCTGATCAGGTACCCACTCACAACCAAATCTCTGTAAAGCGGAGAAATAGAGAAAACCAAATGGGAAAATCCCTACTCCAAGAAGAGATAGAAGAAAAAGAAGAAAAGAATGGCTCAAGAGACTCTCTCAAAACCATAAGTACAATCAAACCCCCCATGAGAGAGGGATGAGGCACCAAGGCCTCCCAGAATGATGGAACCCCTGTAGGAACAATTGAACTAATGGAACTCCAATGTGGAAGAAACAGAGGTAGAGAGTAACAAGGGAACCCCTGAATGAGCGGTGAAACTGGAAGGCCGAGCTGGTGCTCAAAGGAGAATGAGTGAGACTCCTGTAATGGAATCCCCAATGAAGGTGGGCCAATAGATGGGCT
This sequence comes from Thuja plicata, assembly GCA_018584345.1. Classification (NCBI taxonomy): domain Eukaryota; kingdom Viridiplantae; phylum Streptophyta; class Pinopsida; order Cupressales; family Cupressaceae; genus Thuja; species Thuja plicata. Next base: position 69,663 of record MU226884.1, on the reverse strand, counting down.
GAATCTGTCAGCTGAGAGGAGATGAATTTCCTCGAACATTCCCTCAACAACTAGAGGGGAAGGCTCGATGCAGGGAGTGACCATAACAAGAACTGCTGAAGAAGAATCATGCTGAACAAAGGCAGGAACAATAGGAGGAGGAGGTGGAGAAGCCACAACATTGATCTCAGGAGCAACACAGAAGTTCAGGTAACCTGACTTCTTCTCACTAGGCACTCGTGAAGTAGGAGAGATATCCTTTGACATAGGAGATGGTGAACCAAAATGGGAGAAGGAGTACAGGAAGGTGGCATGATCAACTATCCCTGTAGCAATAATGTGGTCACACACAATCTTGGATGTGTACAGAATCTGCAGTGAAATCAACTGTCGTCTCTATCCCACTGTGAGTAATCTGATAAATGGAGAGAAGGTTCGATGACAAGGATGGAACACATAGTACATCATAGAATGCAACACCATCGATGTCAATAGAACCCTAAACACACACGGGCATAACAGTATCATTCCCCATCAAGATGTGTGGGGTAGTAGAGGCCAAAAAAGCTGAGAAGGAACTCCGAGAAGATGCCATATGATGAGAAGCACCAGAATCCAACAACCACCTAGA
>MU226884.1:53542-68595 GCA_018584345.1 Thuja plicata | reverse complement strand
CCCAAGGCATCCATAGTGGAATAGAAAGTGGAGGAGAAAATCTGGAACTCTCCATGAAGCTTTGAGAGTATCAAAAAGATACACTCATCATCTGATTTGGTCTTCCCACATCCCTGTAAAAGTGAGCAGAGAGCATTGAACTTCATCAAAAAGTCCTCAATGGTGGAAAAAATATCAGGAGACAAGGATGTCAACTCTGCATCAAGCTGAAGTGCCCTGAGTGCATTCACTGTGCCAAACAGATCTACAAACTTTCCCTAATATGCGTGAGGAGTGGTCAAACGATCTAGATGAAACATGAGGCTGTCTGAAATGTGCAGTGCAGTCAAACCCATGGCTTCATCCATTTTTTTCATGTGCTAAAGGACCTCAAACGGACACTGCAGAGCAGGTTGGTTCTCATCTAGACATGACCATAAGCCACGTGACATGAGTAGCATGGTCATGTGTGCTTTCTAGGTGTGGTAATTGTGCGGTGTCAGTCGGGCCACAGAGGGGTCTGACATTGAGAGAAGAAGAAGACAAAAATAGAAGGGTCATTTTTGAATTTAAATGACAGAAAGAAAAAGCAACCCCCCATAATGTATGATTCTATCCCCCGTACAACAAAGAACCAATTACTGCAAGCACAAAAAATGAAAAGAAAACCTGGACGCCATATGCAAAGATGGAGGAAATAGAAGCCTCTACTTCAATGCCAAAAAGGAGAGATCAAACGACCAAATAAGAAATCAAGACTAACAACATTGTGTCTGTCTCAAAAACACCTTTCTGACGATGTTTCATTTTTCAAAAATGGACACCGTATGCTCAAGTTATGGCCAAAAAACCAATGATGCCTTCGAAAAACAACTCTCTGGAAAAAACCAGACACTAGAAAAAATTTGATGGTCAAATGGCCATCACCCATCTGTGCCAAAAAAATTTGATGGTCGTATGGCCGTCAGATGACCGTCGGCCAGAAAATTTTTCCGGTTGCCGAAAAAAGTCAAAAGTACCAAAATTTTTTTGAAAAATGGCCAGAAAAGAAATTCGGCAGGGTGACATTAGCAGTGATGTCACCACTATCTTGTTGGTGTTGGTAGGTGGCGGTAGGTGGCAGGTCAGTGGTGGGCCGCCGGCAGTGGCAGAGACTGGGCAGCTCGTTGGTGGTGACTGAGCGGCTCCCGGGCGGCAGCCCCGGTGGCTAGTGGGTGGTGTGCCGACTGGGGCCGAGCATAGGCTGGGTCAGGGTGGTGTGGGAGTGGCGCGCTCTTGCAGTGCTTGTGCAGGGTGTAAAAACCCTAAAAAATCTCAAAATTTTTTAAATTTTTGCCTCAATTTTCAAGCCGTACGGCCTAGGAGGGAGAAATTTTTCCTTTGGGGTCACTGTGACCAAAAATAGCAAAGTTTATATGTATTTCGACTCTCCCGGGCCTTTTGAACGCAATGGTGGAGTCCGTTCTGGCTCAAAGTGCTCCAAAAAATAGCACCTTGTCCAAAATAAAGAAAATACCCCAGAGAAGCTGTGGCTTTCGTCTGCGACTCATGGCTTCAAAAAACCCTCAGACCAGGTAGCAGTAGGGAAGCTCTGATACCATATAGGATTTGATGGATAAATCCACAGTTGCTAAGAAACTTGCATGCAAGAAACTGATACAGAAGAGAAGCAGGAAGAGAGAGAAAGAGGAAAACTCAGAAGTTGCTCAAAAAGTGAGAGCGAAATTGTAATCTAAATTAATGAATAGGAAACTACAAAGTTCAACCTATAAAGGTGAATGAAACCCTAAAACAGGAAAAGCTAGGTTGCACATTAATAATTAATATAAATATTAATTATAATGCACCTAAGAGATAGCTTAAGTAAACTACAGTAAAAGACAACTTAATTAATTAAATAAAAAATGATCTAATTAATAAGTGTGAATAGATAATTACTCTAACAGTTCCATCTCCTTTCCTTGGACTTATAATTCTTCCTAGACCTTCCATACCTCCTATTTATGCTTTAGTTCTACCTCATATATCCTTCAAATACCCTGTAACTTCTATCTCTCAACCTAGGGTGATCCGTTCCATTCTTCCTCCTAAAGAAGGCAAGGACTTGATGTTGATTGATCTTAAACCAATCCAAATCTCAAACAAAACCAAACATAATCAATGTGCCCATGATCACCACTATAGACATCATGCTATAGCTCGTGATGTTTCTTCCCATTATATTTCCTCCCCTAAGATACCTTTTGATGCCTTGATTCCCTTTGACCAACCTCTGCATAGCCCAAGGAAGTAAGTTTATCTTAAAAAAATTAACATTAACAAATGATTCTATTTATACTAGATATTCTATTGTGATTAATTTGGATGAAAAAGATACTCTTGATGATGATTTCAGTATTTCTAATGCAAATGATGTTAATACTAAAAATTCTAATGACATGAATGAGCTTATTGATGTTAATCGTGATTTACCTGCTAGATTTGTAAAATAATTATCCCTTTCTCCTAGTGAAAAAAAAAGTGACTCATCATTAGAGCATGGTCCTTGTTTGGAACTTGTGATAGCTCCATCTACCATTCTTAATGTTGTACCTCTTGCATGTTTCCCACCTTCCCTATATCAGAACAATCAAGATGGGGGGTAGGTGATATGCTTGAATAGATCCTCTTGTATGGTGTATTATTTTGTGTGTTTTACTATCATATTTTTCTTGCCTCATAATGTGTTATTTGTAATATATTTTGTTTAGATTTATTTAAATGACCCTTGTTTCTCCGTTTGCGTAAGGTGATAAAGGAACAAGACATGTCATGACATTCCTCTATTTGTATCTTATTTTTCTATATTTCATATACATGCTATGTCATGCATGTGCTATTATTTGTAAATGTGGCTTTGTTTTTTGTGATTGGGGATGATGCAAAGAAATAGAAACCATTCTTTTTGGTCTCTGCAATGCCAACCCAAAAAGACTCTTCTTTGTATCTCTTATGTGATCTTCTTCCATTGTGCTCATAGTTTTTCTACCTTTGGGGGATGATGTCAATTCATTTGATATAATTATTCTTGATACACATGAGTTGTCATATGATCATACTAACCCGAGAGTTAGTAGATCGATTTTTTTCTCTTTTTTTTCATGTCTTTCATTTCCCTTGATTTTTCCTTTCTTGGGGGCATCTCATAGTGGAAACGTCTCTTTTGGATGCATGTGTTCTCTATTAAATCCATTTCTCCCATTTAGGCATTTGAAATAACTTTAACATGGGGGCATACACTCTGCTTCTTGTTTCAATTTTGCGCACATGTATACATAATGAATCAATGCAATCTCTTATGCAGATGGCTAAGGAAATGATGCTTTTCTTAGATTTATTCTTATATTACATTATCATGACCTGTGCATATTTCATTATATCCCTTTGGAGATTATATTTTCCTTAGGATTGATCTCTCTTTTATGGGTCCCTTAATGGAGACAATGCTTTCCTTAAGGACTGATCCTCTTTTGGGGGATTTCCTAAGTGGACTATTATTTTCTTGGTTATCCATTCTTTATGGGTTGACTCGCATAACATAGCTTGTTAGACTATAAATTCCATCTTTTACAACCTTCTCTTCATTTCCCATAGTAATTCAAAACCTTACTTGGCTAGTTGGTCCTCTCTCTCAAAGTGTTTCTTCTTTTATCTTGGTTTTGGATTTCATGAGGACCTAAGTCACTTGGGGGTTTGGTTTCTTTGTGTCCCCTTGAGCTTGATAATTTTTTTCCAAGCTGTGATCATGAGATAGTCTCATACTCTCGCTAAAGTGGGGGATAAATGTACCATCCTAAATTGTAAGCACATATAATTAGATGCTCAATTAGGCCATATTTTTACACTCTTGATATTTCATGTTCACTATGCTTCATCCAACTATCCACTATTTTCATTTCTAGGTTCTTTCCCCCTTCTCGACACCCAATCTTAATTTTGGCCTCTTTTGGTGGGAAGAGGATTCCATGTGTATCATCTTTCTTGATGTTTGACCCCAAATTGGAAGCAAAGGCCAATCTTGTGGATTTAGCAGGTCTCCATCTCTGTCGACCTCCTTCAATTTTTGATATTTGAGATTTGTGAGAGGTATAAAAATATCCTATCTATCTTTATTTGGACATAAGACAAGAAATATTTTATGTTCTCTCCTACGATTTCCCATCCAAGTATTCAAGATCAAGTTTTCAAGCATTCCTCAGGAATTCCAAGGCATTTTGAAGACAATCTTGTCCATTGTAACAAGATTATCTCCCATGATGTCCAAGTAGAGAAGCTCACAAGCAAGTGAGAAGATCCTATTTCCATTTACATGCATTCATCCATCCATTCTTCAAGGTAAGAGTCTATCAAGTATAAAAAATATTGAAAATATTTGAGGATTATTCACCTGGATATATGCGAGGCATCCTTGATTCTTCTTCACATTTTAAGATTTAAAATCAACATACAACTACATTCAATCAAGATAAAAGAATCTTCATAGTCATCACAATCTCAATATCAGTTTATGGAGGTATATACAAGGTAGATCTAATATTTATGTTACATTTACATACTTTCCTTTTAATCAATTTCATTGTTATTTCAAGTTTTGACCAAGGAAAACTCATTTCAACCCAATATTTTCCTCATTTTTTTTGTGTGCAAGAATAGGTGGCAAATACATTGGGGCCAAATCTGAAAAGTATAGGATCTTACACATAGTTTGCAATTGAGTTCAATCAAAAGTGTTGGGAATAGGATGACTTTTTTACCCACTTCCTAGGAACATAACGCCCTAGACGACCTCTTCCCTATAGATCAACATCAAACTAAAATCATAGGTCAATGGTGATATTTGGTTGCTATTTTTGGTACCTGTAGATGACTATCTATTTTTTGTCAGTTTGTGTATTCTAAAACTTATCATTATTAATTCTTAGTGTTCTATCTTGTAAGTTAGTCAATCATATTCCTTTAAATCAACACATTTGTTCCATATTAGGGAAGGATTGTTGCATTGATTTAGCACTTAAGTCCTCTTGAACCTTGTGGATCATTTTCCTTCTTAATGTACCATAGGAAATAGGGTCAATCCCCCTTGATTATCTTTTCTTATTGTACACTCCCTCACTTTGGAATGCAGTTGCACAGGTTACATAGTTACAAAATAGAGGTACCTTAAATAAATACTTGAGTAAATGAAATTATAATTTACTATTTTTATATAGTAGTATCAACGTTGACTATGTAGATATAATTTTGAATGCTAGAGATGAGAAATTGGAATGATGTTGTCTTAAATTGCAACACCAAACTATTAATCATACCTAACATTTTGATTTTATGTGAATTTCAATGACACCATTCTTTCCTTTATTGTCAAACAAAATATTGTTGATTCCTCCTCAGCCAACAACCTAGGGAATCGCCTTTTCTTTGCAAGTTAAAATTTTCTAATTTCCTAGACTCTAAAGCAATTACTCTAGAATAGATAAATTCCACCAAAATATAATCTAATTAGTTAGAACTTTATAATGAGAAAAGTTTAGGAAAAATAAAATCTACTCTTATGGAAAGAGACTACAAGATGAAAAAACCATTTTAACCATTAATAAATTCATAAATTAAGAAAATAATAAGTAAAGGCAAACTATCTACACTATAATAATCACTTATACACATCCAAGTTAACCCAACACTAGTGTACAACTTTGTCATAATCATGTAAACTAAACACCAAGCGTAATCAAGTAATCTAGACAACAAAAGTAATCAAGCTATCCACACTCTACCATGACTATTTATTAAGTCTTGCAGGCACCTTCCTTGACCTACTTTGTATATCCACCTACTAAAACTTGTACCCAGCTCTTTTGTCATCACATGAACATAGTCTTCAAACAAAATTAAGGAGAAATTTGAGATCATCATTCAATTAATTGACTAATTTCCCACCCAACTAACTAATCTAGTAACTAATTCCTTATATGTAAGCCTTCACTTCATAACAATTTTAGAATATATATATATCTTAAAAATAATAATTTAATTTATTTTCTATCATTTAATAATATTTAAATTAAGAACATATTATTATTTCATATACTAATTAAATTCTTTAAGTTACATATGATTTTAGAGGCCAGCCTTAAACATCACACACTAAGCTTTGACTTAGTTTGTGCTGTTCAATATGGACCCCACCTCCATCCACTTCACTCTTCTCCATTTGTTTTGTTTGTTATTTTCCGTTTGGCAAAAGTAAGTGTGACTTCTTTCAATGATCTGTAATTGTCAGAACTTATCAGTATTTGATAGCGTGTAGAGTTGAAATATTCCTCCTTCGCACCTTGCCGCTTTATTTTTGATATTATTTTTTTTATGCATTTTTCTCACACCCTAGATAGATAGATAGATAGATAGATAGATAGATAATAAAATTTTATTCTATATAAAAAAATTTGATCAGTAAAAAATTAATAATGGATTTTATAATTTAATTTTAATATATAAATAATAAATCTATATTTTATTTATGTGTTGTTTATGATATCATATTTTTTTATAAATATATGTATTTAAGAAATAATATATTAAAATTAAATCTAAAGATAAATTTTTAATATAAAATATTATAAATAATTAAAATAAATATCAAAGAACCTTGTTTATATATTTATATTTATTTTTTATATATATTTTATTTCTTATATTATATTAAATTTTATTATAACATATATTTTTACACGTAATAATATATTAATATCAATTTTAAAGACAAAATTTGAAAGAAACATAATATAGAAAAATAAAATATCATAATATAATAAAATTAAAAATAAGAACAAAATATAAAGATCAAATTTAATAATTGTTTATTCATTGAACTAATAAAATTTATTTATTATTATTCCATTCAATTTTCCTAATTCTTCTATATAAATAAAAAATAAAAAATTTAATTAATGTATTAATAGGTGTGAAAAGTTACAATATGATAAAATGGAGTATAAATAAGGAATAAAATAAAAATAAAAAATACAAAATATATGTATTTTCATTAAAAATATCATTCAATATTTTTTTTAGTTATATAATATTTTTACATAAATTTAAAATTTTATCTTTGATTTAAATATTTTTTTCTATTGAGTATAATGTAATAACAACATTTACAATGCTTAGTTTGTAGCAATCCAAAAGTTACACCTCTACAAAAATTACAAATGGTAATACAAATAAAATGACGAGGAACAACTATAATAGTACAAAAAAAATCTAGACTATTTAATATCTTATCATTCCTAATGTTTGATTTTAATATATTAATGTTTAAACAAAATTTATTAAAAATAATACAATCTAATAATAAATATATAAATAAAATTCATTATTTAACTATTTTAATAAAAAATAAATTATAAAATCATATAAACTATTTAATTATTATTTGACTTATAAATTATTTTATATAAACTTTAAATAGTAGTAAATATAGAAATAATATATAAAAACTAGATTAAATAAAATAAACATATTAAATATAATCATAATAAATAAAAATAAAAATGTGTTGATAGATTTAATCTTCCCTAAACATATACATATAAGTACAAAAACAAAAACTTAAATAAGCATAGATGTTAATAAATAAACATAGATGTTAATAAAAATAGTTAGGCAAAGCCGCTAATGAAGTGACGGAAACGTTTCAACTCTCCTAGCCCGCTGTCAAACAAGTATGAACCATAAATTGGGAACAACGATTTATTGCCAAACATAAAGAAGACCCAGTTAAATAGAGAAGAAATAGATGGAGAAGATGAAGGTGGGGTCCATATTGGATAACACACTAAGTCAAAGCTTAGTGTGTGATGTTTAAGCCGTGTGGATTTTAGATGTGCCATTATTCAAATTGTTATAAATTATTATATGAAACAAAGATGGTAATATCTATGTAATTCAAGTGTCAGTGGGCAGGTGTGTTTGGCAACGTCTATCCAACCATCAGATTTTCTAATGTTACCAAGGAGGGACTTAGTCTTTTTTTTTAACTTTCCTTTGTAAAAGTTGAATTTCTGATGGCTGCATAGACACTGGCAGTGTGTTTGAGGGACTTCTGACATCCAAAGTAGCCAAAGTTTCTATGTAATTCAAGTGTCAGTGGGCAGGTGTGTGTGTCCCAACCATTCCCTCTTCAACTGGGGATTTTAGGGATGATGGAAAAGAAGCCTCCTTTACTCCTTCACCTTCTTTCACCTCCCATGAAATTGCACACATTGTAGTCTGCCACATGTCCAGCTCTCCCAAACCAGTGAGCTGTGATATGTCGGCTGAAACGAAGTCCAAATCATAACAGTAGACTAACTTGAGAATTTGGAGACGTTCAACTTCTTTATCATGGATGGAATATTCTTGAGAGGAGAGAAAGAAAGATATAAAAACTGCATTGTACTCAGCTCGAATGTTTGATATGATCGCCTATGCCCTTCACGTGATCTATCTCCTTGCGAAGGCTTTCGGCATCGTCGGCCAAACGGCTTAATCTCATTCACAATTATTTTCAAGACTCTTAATACCCTCGCTCACTAATCCACTAATGAAATCCATTTTCCAAAGGTGGACATACTCTTAATGCAAATGAAAATAATGAGTACCTACCGATTCTCTTCACTCTCAAAATAGTGACCACACAAAAACACTCGATAAGTGATGATCGGTTTTATAAGTGAGGTTGGACGATCTCTTTCTCTTTGCATTGCCCCAAGATATGTCAACCATGCCGTGCTGTGCTAGCCTAAAGATTCCCTATTTCTTTCTTTCTTTACCATCATTCTACATATGCCTCACATTCTTGTCTTTTGAGGCATCTATACTATGCCACAATTCCCATTTTCCCATAACATTCTATTCTCGGTCCGAACTCGTTTCAAATGATTTCTCTTTTCTAGAAAGCGTAGAGAGATAATGTAAGCATGTTCCACTATTTGGGACCATAGAAAGATGCCATTATGCCACTAAAATCTCTTCCAAGGATGATATAGAGTAGTAAGTATGTTTAGCTTGGCAAACTAGTACACACATTTCATTTGGGACCATAGAAAGATGCCATTATGCCACTAAAATCTCTTCCAAGTAAATTGGGGTCTCCCTACTCTCAGCTAGATGATGCAGAGTAGTAGGTATGTTTAGCTTGGAAAACTAGTACACACATTCCTTTTGAGACCATAGAAAGATGCCATTATGCCACTAAAATATCTTCCAAGGATGATGCAGATTAGTAGGTATGTTTAGCTTGGCAAACTAGTACACACATTCCATTTGGAACCATAGAAAGATGCCATGATGGGGCTCTAAAATCTATTCCAAGTAAATTGGGGTCTCCCTAATCTGAGCTGGATGATGTAGAGTAGTAGGTATGTTTAGCTTGGCAAACTAGTACACACATTCCATTTGGGACCATAGAAAGATGCCATTATGCCACTAAAATCTCTTCCAAGTAAATTGGGGTCTCCCTACTCTGAGATGGATGATGCAGAGTAGTAGGCATGCTTAGCTTGGAAAACTAGTACACACATTCCATTTGGGATAGAAACATTTCCAATTATTGCGGCTACACGGGTCCGGCCCTAGCCGGAAGGTACGGAGAAAGTTCGTTCCTTTTGTTCTACTTAATATAGAATTTTCTTAATGTTCAAATAATTAAGAGAAATTTTACATTTTATTGAGAATAAAAATTTATTTTATTTTTATTGTTTAGGATTTTTTAAATATTATATCACGTGACCTTAAGACCAACCATCTAAACAATTTAAAATCTGCATAGAATTATAATTGCATTTAAATATCTATTAATATTAATTGTATCTATTAGTTCTGATTGAGTCCGTAGTTTTTGATGTTATGGAACAATATTCAATAATGTAGTTAGATTTTGAAATGAGTATTTTTACTTGATGAATTTATGCATATACATCTTCTGAGAAATTATAATAATTGTTATTTAGCAATACATAATTAAGTATTATAAGTATTTCAAAGCTACGTTCTTATAAGAAGAAGGAGAAGAATATATCTTCTTTCAACAGGAAGTAAAGAATAATTTTTAGTACATATATTATCAGAAATATAAAATGTTGTTGTATCATATTTAAAAGATGGTGGATTTTTACAAATGCAATAAGAAATCATCACAAATACTATTATTACTTCTTTCTAGACTATGAGAACAATCTTCATGACTTTTGTAGGAGCAATTTCCTTGTTAAAGTATAGTCCAGCTGCATATAATTTTTGTTGTAGATTAATTTGCCAAGGTGTTTTTTCTTATACTATAAAACAAATTCTACAAATCATATGAAACTAAGTTTTGGGTCATTTTCATTATTCTTTTTATTTTTTTTATTAAATATAATGAAGTTTTGATACATCCATATGAGCCACTAATAAAAAAAATACTCATAGAGTATATGAGTTCCAAGAGCTATTGATTAGCTAGCAAAATACTACATACCATATATTACATAGAAAATTAACAGAAGCAAGAGACTAATAATTTATCCTCTCGCAACTATGGAGATCCATCGTTATTTCTTGCTCCCTCAATATATGTAGTCCACCCCACAGTTCCTTATATCGAAACTTGTCTCTTTTCCTTGTGCGTTGCTACTCTAAGCTACTCTAAGGAAATTCGAGATGTTCACCCCCAGGGGGACCATATTAATAGGTATAGGTCTTGCTAAAGGTAATTGTTCATTACTGTGTTCTCTTGTTGCTTCCTTTTATTTTGCCTCCAACTCTGCCACAAAATTGGTGAGCCCAATCTCAAATGATATTCTTTCCTCTGTTTTCCTTGTCCAAGTGTATCCATTAGAAATTTCCCAGCGGGTACCATATTTCAACAAAATTTCAAATTTGTCCTTGGCCAACCTCATGGTGAATGTTAACTCCCAATAGATATCATAGGTGATGAGCCTCCTCAGAGACTAAGTAAGAAACATTTTTCTACAACTAAACATGTCACTATTATGAAATTCCCATAAAAGCCAAAGAATTTTGCAATAAAGAACAAACCAAAAAGTGTTAGTATCTTTCTTGAGCACTAAGACACAACCATTTAGGATAGCCCAACTACTAACATTGTCATTAATAGTGATGCCAAATATCTTGCACACCTCTTCAACAAAAATACAATAAAAAATTATATGCATGACAATATCTGGGAGTCTGCAAATAGAATAGATGTTGGTATCCTCGAGAAGGTATTTGTAGGGAGATTAAGCAACAATAGCTACCACAGAAAGAATTTGTAGGGACATTAAGAAACAATAGCTACTAGATGTAGGGAGATATAGGAGAAGGATTAGAAATACCATGCACCTAGTAATTTGAATTTGTTGCACCAAAGAAAAGGGCAATATTGAAACCTGCATTGAAAAGTTAGATACATTAGTCTTGGAGGAATTAATGAAACCTTTGCATTCTAAGCACCCATCAAACTCAAATATGAGAAGAACACTCTTGTTCCCTCCCAGATATTAATTGTAAAATCTCAGTGTTGAGACCATTCAACTAGTATTATAATGAAATAATAAAACAAGGGTGTATAATTCCTTGAATGACACAACATTTCTAACTAGTCAAATATGACAAATGCAAAACATAGATTATTTGGTAACCCAAATAACTTGAAAAATGTGTAGGGTGTCGTTATTTAAACAGGGAAAACACAAAAGTAGAAATTAATGCACTCAGATTTGAGGAAAATGCAAATAATTAATCTTTCGTTCAAACCCTTGTTTATAAAAAATTCAAATAAAATAAAAAAATTCTTAGACAAAATTGAAAGAGTTAAATTTTAAAACTGAATTCAAAAATGCAAAAAAATTGCCATGTAAATATATTAGATACTTAAGACAAGTGGAGTGAAATAGGCACAATAAGAAAATAAAAATGATAAATAGATAAACTAGGAAAATGACAATGAACTAGTATATTGCAAAGGCCTCTACCACCCCTTGCTCAATCATACATTGCAAAGCACATGACCTTGACTTGGACAGAAGATTTGATTTCTCATTTTGCTTCCACCTATGGACATTGACTTGTTAATTTTTTCATTGACCAAATAAAACTAAATATGTACCATATGAATGAATTGTAAGAAGCATAGATTTTTTCATACTTGTAGGCAATAGAATAGGTTTCCAACTTTTCCTCAAGTAGTAGTGTTCTATATTCCCATTCTTATCCTATCCACCTATGCACATTACGGAAAATGTGTCAACAAAGACAAAGAATATGGTTTTCTTTCTAAATGCTATATAATGAATATAAGATAAAAAATTTATGGAGATTTATAGGATAAAGTATTTCCCACAATTTAACTAATAGGATTCCAAAAATGTAAGCTAAAAATATTATCTATCAATACTTAAAGCTAGTCACTTTTAAAATTTTGATCAATCAAAGTAAGGGGGGAAACCTGGCAACATCCAAGAAGTAGACCATACACCTTGTATATTCCAACACATATTGTATACTATTTGTAGGTATGATGAATATTTATTTTTGTTTATATTGGTTGGTTTACATCTATTGGCTCAGCCTTCAATTTCATATTTTGACTACATGTACGGTAAATCTTGTTTTAAAATGAGTTTTTCCACTTACATTTGGCATGGTTTTTTTGAAAAAGTAATACATAAGACTTTGCAAACAACATTAATTTATGTAGATCCCACACAGTTCTACTCAATCTAACAACAAATAATTTGTTCTTGTCTTTCTTTCTATGTTATGCAACATGTATGTATGTACAGTTTATTGGTTGTTTTCTACAGCACACTAAACTTTTTCCTTGACCATAGCTCCTTATTTATTTTATGTAATCAGAGATATAACTTTTTCTCACTGGGCATAATTTTAATATAGTATGCAACATTTAGATTTAAGGAAAAAGGCATAAACCACTTTAATAGCCAAGAAATAACAATGAACACACTAAATAAAAAGTTATGCCACAGATAAACCAAAAAATAAAACAACAAAAAACCACCCACCATGCCTAAAACTCTCCTTCGCCTCTTGCTCAGTCCTTGCAGAACACAAACAATGCAATCTAGAAAACAAATCACATCAAATTTACCTTTTCTATAGATATTTATTCCACTTCCCACTAAAAATATTACAATAAAAACACATATGGGTGCTGCTTTTTTTCCCTCCCAATTTTACACATTAAAAATTAGAAAAACCACTAGGAAAACTACAATAGACCAATCGACTAGTTTTGCAAAATCGCAAGAAAAATTATTTTTGAAATGTGCATGTTCCATACTATATAAAATTATCTATTGACCAAAAAATGATCTTTGCCTTTGAAAATTTAATAGGTCATTGCTCAATGGAAAACATTTGTTCCCTACGTATACTTGGGTAGGGACTATTAATTTCAATATCATTCTTTTCATTGCAATTGCTTTACTTTGCATTTGGCATGAAATGTGTTCTTCATACATGTTTACAATGCCTTTATTTTTAATGTGTTCGTTGTGATGGTCATACCATGTTCATATGACAACACGAATATTGCAAGCTAAAAAAACCCAATCAAATTTAACTTTGTCATAGATATTTCCCTGGATGTTAAAAAAAATACAACGTTGAGGAAACATTTTACGGATAAATCACACGTGTGGCTTTTTTTCCAACTTAGCCACATTAAATTTTTAAAAATCCACAAGGAAAATTATAGTTGAGCAATCGACTAATTTTATAAAATTAAACAAGATAGTATATTTTGAAAGGTACATTGCCCATACTATATAAAAGCTATACTTACTAACCCAAAATTTATCTCTACCTTTGAAAAATAAATACGTTGTTCCTCAACTGAAAATATTAGTTCCTTGCATATTTGAGTAGAGAGTAATGAATACATGACAAATGAATACAAAGAGACAAGCAAAGAAATACAATAGTCTCACCTTCAAGTTTCACTTTCCATTTCTTTAAAAGAGGGAAAAATGTATGAGCATTTTCTTAAGTCTTTGTATGGTATCCAATATTTTAATTTACAAAACATAATTTTGCGTTATTTTTGGTTTTTTTCTTATCGGTTAACTATTATTTTCTTGGCATAATACACAACATCAACAATACAAATCTATCCACTAGTAAACCCAACAATACAACCAATAAAATAATCACCATACATCAAAGCCCTCTGTGACCTCTAGGTCGGTCATTTCTCTACTTTTTTTCTCACACATGTTTCATGCGACAATGCAAATAATAGGAGTGAAAATAAATCCTATCAAATTTAACTCTCACATAAGTATTTCCTCAACTGTCCAATGTGATATCGAAAACAATGTAACACCAAGTAAATGTATCATGGACATAAAACAATCGAGGGTTTTTCTCTCCCATAATTTTTGACAATAATTTTTTTTAAAACCACCAGGTAAATTACAGTTGGTGAACCAACAAATATTATGATACCACAAAAAACAATATTTTTGAAATGTAAATGTAGCATACTATACAAAAAATATAGTACATGGCCCAAAATTTATAGCCAAGCAATAACAATATACACTTTCAAGTACAAGTTGTGCCACAACTAAACCAATGCGATATTGAAAATGAACACTCAAAATAGAAAAATATCATAAATGTATATGGAAAACAAATTTTTGCATTGCTATGGAAAAGCCTTGCAACAACTTCTAGTATAATTTAAACCACCACAAAAAAGTAAAAACTAATAAAACATATCGAACTACGTAGAGGTCAATAAAAAACCAAGGCATATTTTAGTAGCTATTAAATGCCAAATCTAAAATAATGCATATGCTATACACATTGGAATTTTCTCTATGATATAAGATACATAGAATCATGAAAAGTAAATGATTTTAAAGACATGAGTTGTATAAGGCCTCAAAGCCCTCTCTCACCTTTCACTAAGTTGTGCATTGTATAGGTCGTTTTAACAATGTGACAATGACAATGAATGCTCGAAACAATGAAAATACTCTAAATACATA
>MU226884.1:17597-35016 GCA_018584345.1 Thuja plicata | reverse complement strand
TTCGATTGTGGTCCTCACCCATGAAATTTTAATATAATATACATACATCGATTCATAAACAATGAAAAAAATTAATCGTCAGGGCTAAACCAAAAAAAAAAAAAACACTAACAAGAAAAAGAACCTACAGGCGAAGCACCATCACCAACTGAAAAGATAACTTTCTATGAATAAGTTGCTGTTGAAACTATTTTTAATAGTTGTAGTGAGGGTTCTATTGGTGCCCTTGCTCATGAAATGTCAACTCAAAATGCATACAACAAACAAAAATTTGTAGATTAAAGAAAAGAAAGAAAAAAATAGCTTTAACCCTATAAGTCCTTCAATCACAAAAAAACAAAACCATAACAGGCCAAAATAGCTACAACCCAAATGGCAACTAAAAAGGTCACAGTGTGGCTCTCTCGGCCCTATGAAAAATGAAAACATCCATGCTCACTACCTTGTGGTCATTCCTTCCAGCCCTTGCAAATTGATAAATAGTTTAATGTCGGATAGACACAATACAAATAGAATGAGTACACATGTAAGTCTATAAACTGTTCATCGATACCAACCTAATATCTGCCTTTCGTTTGATCAAGCACAGATGGTGTTGGTTGAATCACTTCAACGCATATGTGTGTGCCTTCTATTAGTGCCCTCCTTTGACTCTTCTTTGCTGCATAATCACAATGAATTGAAATGAAACCTTTTTTTAAAGTTATATTGATCATGTTTGTCGCAATTATGACAAAATGTCCTGGTTATCGTAATTCTGACCAACACAGGAATGGATTAAAAAAAATCAAAGTTTTCCTTCCATATTCTGACCAAGCAAAACAAATGTGATGCATGGTGGGAAATTTAGGTCAAAATTTAGGGTCAAATGTACTAGTGATAGATTGAATGGCACTAACAACCGTAGATATAGCATGTATAACAGATGAATCTTTCGTATTTTGTTTCATTTTAATGCCTAGTATTTTCATTACTTTTCTCATTTTCCACATTCTCATCAATTGAATCACAAGTTGACATTGAAATGTTAATTTTTTTCGATAGAAAAATTCTTTGTATATTTTATTAGCATATTTTTCTATCTACCTCGAAGAAAGCTTACCAGAAAGACCATTCAAAATATTATTTTCAATATGTAAAAAGTATTTTTCATTTTCATTTAAAAAAGGAATTTCATTGCTCTTTGCATCAACATTAGGAGGATTTTCATTTGCATCAACATTAGGAGGATTTTCATTTGCATCAACAAAAGGATTTTCATTTTCAACAACATTAGGAGGATTTTCATTTGCGTGAACATTATAAGGATTTTTATTTGCATCAAAAAAATGATATTGATTTTCAAGAACATTAGGGATATTTTCGTTTGCAACAACAAAAGGCTCTTTGTTTTCAACAACAATAGGGGGATTTTCATTTTCAAATTCTCTAAGCTGAAAAATATGATTAGGCCTCATTGATTCAATTTCATCTCTAGAATATGCAAGTAATAAGTCTCTATAAATATTATCATCTATTATCATAGGTTGAGTATCATTCAATGGTGAAGTCAAATACGTACCCAAAACATCACTACAAGGTGCATTCAATGACATGCTTGCATTCACCTCTTTCATATTTGCATCTTCTACATCCATTGTATCTCCCATGGTATGTTTAATGTTTGAATCTTCAATTCTTGTGGATCATGAAGCTTCATTACTATTCATTTCACACATCCTCATTCTTCTATCTCTTTGACGTTTAGCCTCTTTCTCT
The DNA here is from genome assembly GCA_018584345.1 of Thuja plicata. Taxonomy (NCBI): domain Eukaryota; kingdom Viridiplantae; phylum Streptophyta; class Pinopsida; order Cupressales; family Cupressaceae; genus Thuja; species Thuja plicata. The sequence continues at coordinate 33,258 of MU226884.1, read as the reverse complement.
TTCTCCACTTGAATTTCCTCATCAGTCATAACCCTCCTTTGTTTCTTCTTTTGACGTTGTTTACATCCCATGATTAATAATTGAAATCGATCACAAGAGTGTCTTCAATAGTTTAAACTTGCAAAAAATTGTTCAATATGCTCCCAATGATTGATGCCTTCAAATGGAGAATATAATAGTCAATAAACAATGCAAAAACTATCCAAAACCTGCACAATCGATCACTGTCGATCGTACTTCAAGTACAAGATTGTTGATACAGTAAAAAAAAGTAGCAGATTTTAAAAAAATGGTCAAATTTGAAACAGGGTGACGTTTCAAAAATGAAACGTCACCCTGTTTCATAACGTCACCCCGTATTGTTTTAAACCAATTTCCAACGGCTACGAAATGAGACGGGGTGACATTTCAGTTTTAAAATGTGACCCTGTGTTATAACGTGACCCCATGTTCTAAAATTGAAATTTTCCGCGCCAAAAGTGGTTCGGGTTTATCTTTGGGAAAGGCTTGGTCAACCGACCCTTGGCTTTGGATCTAGTTTGACCTCAATGTTGAAGGCCATGTCCATATGCAGACACGAAACTCACTTTGGCCACAAATCAGATTGGATTTTCTGAGCATTTTTTTTTAAAAAAAAAACCCAGTATAGATCAGACAATGAAGATTCATAATATGTAATTTTTTTATTAAATTTGATTAATATTTCTATTTTTCAATCATTTTGTACTAAAACATGTCTATATAAAAGAGAATACAAGCTTTTTGTAATTTTAATAACTTTTTTATTTTAAAGTTTATTGAAAAATAAATTATATGACATCAAACTACACATAATTCTACCACTTCAAAAAAAAAAATTAAAAAATCATATGTTTAGGGCAAATTATGCTTGTCGTACACGAGGTTTTATAAACAACGATTGAGCCTAATATATAATTAATAAAAAAAATATTTAACATAAAAAAATGGAAAAATATTCTCATCAATCTTAAATGTGTTACTTACCATTTCCCAAAAGGGCTTAGATAAATAGTTTCATTTGAGTATGATTTCACTTGCCGTACACACACATGGTATAGTCCTAAAAGAGTAACTTTTAAAATGAGGGTTTTAGTAATCCCTATTGAAATTTGAAATTTATCATCTCGGTATTTTAAAAAATAACATGTTTGGAAAGTAGACTTTGAATCCTAAAATTTTATATTAGTGACTTTTTGGAAGATTCCATGTCTAAGTGCCTCAAATCTTTAGGTCAAATAGGACAAATTTGAAAAAATGAGAAAAACAGTTCCACTTTTTGGCCAAAAAGTGGACTCAACTTCTTGCTGGTACCCAGTAACAACAGTCAAACTTTCATAGAAATCCCTTCTAACCACTCTTACGCAAGTCCTTCATTGATGTGACTCAATTCTGGTCTTTGCCACCTCACAAGCAACACCATAGGAACTTTGCAAGTATAGGATCTCAGATTACTACTACCGCAAGATCAAAAATCTCACTGATACCGCCTGATCCAGTCAAAGTTAGATTTTCCCCAATGGAGGCAGTCCAACCATGCAGAAAGAGGAAACACAATGGAAACACAAAAAAAAAGTGCATACATAGCTTAGATATGAACAAAAAACATGCCTCACTGGCCTTCATATTATCATCCTCCAAGATTTACATGTTACATTCCCATCAAAATGCTAGGTTACATACAGAAAACCATATCCATTTTGGATTCTAACCCGTCAAAGCTACCTACTGAAAAGATCCTTCTATTCTAATACCATTTCTAAAGACCCTAAGATTAAAAATATATACAAGACTGTAAGCCACAAGTCATCCAGAAAAGATCACATCCTCAAAGAAGAAGAAAATGTGATATAAATAATAGGTCATGACCCAAATCCTTAGGAACAACCTCCAATGCAAGAGATAAGTGATGTGATCATAGAAATGTGTCAGCCTCAACTGTAATAATGATCTAGCATGATCGCACACGGAGATTCACACGAGACGATCAAAAAATGGTTGGAAAGCATCAAGACCAACCAGGAAATGAAGAACATAATAGGACTAGACCAATCTCAAGATCTTTTCTCCAAGACAAAATGAAACACAATGTGATCATAGACAAAGCTTCTCCAAGATGTCTAGAACAAACCCATCAAATCACATAAGATAATGAGCCAACTGGAGTGACCGCCACCTAAAACACCAACAATACCCAACTGGAACAAAACAACCAAAAAACTGAAAAGAAATATTTTTGGTTGATGTAATACTCCCAAGACCCCAAGATGCTCCTACATCACCTAGGGTTTGGAGCAACAAACTTAGTTTTTTTGGGTTAACTCTTCAAGCATTTTCCTAGGTTAACTTGTCAAGCAATTCCCTAGGTTAACTCGTCAAGAAATTTTTAGGGTTAGGATTTTTCTATAAGAAAAATCGTATTTGGGTTATGGCTTGCTAGAGTGAAGAAGTATTGTAGCATTTGGAGCCGTATTGATCCACAAGGGATCACTAGTTGTAATCAGTTGAAATTACTAGATAATAATATTGGACTCTCTGTTTGGTGGACATATCCCAAGTTTGGGTGAACCACATTAAAATCTTTGTGCCTTATTAAATAATGTGTGTTTTATTTGTTTATTTCATTGATCATATCTACATTTAACTGTTAAGATATTTGTCTTCTAATACTAACAAGTGGTATCAAAGCTATTTTTTTTTTTCCTTTATGCTATTTAGGACGGTCTTATAGGTGAGTGGAAGTCTCACAGTTGAGTGGGAGTAATGATAGAAAAGGGTAAGTTGAAGTTTGATAATTTTAACGGGAAGAACTTTTAGTTATAGAAAATGTAGATGGAGGACTATCTCTATCAGAAGGATTTAAGGAGGCCATTGGAAGGAATAAGAAAGAAAGTCACAACTATGTCTGAAGAGGATTGAAATATTCTAGACAGAAAGGCACTTGGTAGTATTCATTTATGTCTTGCATAATCAGTGGCATTTAATATTATAAAAGCAAAGACAACTAAAGAGTTGATGAAAACCCTAGCGAAGTTATATCAAAATCCTTCTTCTTTGAATAAGGTATTTCTTATGAAGCGTTTATTTAATATGAAAATGGTAGAAGGTGGGTCAGTTGTTGATCATTTAAATGAGTTTAATATAGTTACCAGTCAATTATATTCTATTAATGTCTATTTTGATGAAGAAATTAGGGCTCTTTTGATTTTGTGTTCTTTTCTTGAAAGCTAGAATGAATTGTTAATGGCTTTTAGTAAATTTGTTTCTTGTTCAAATACCATAAAATTTGATGATGTTGTTGGTATAATTCTGAGTGTGGAAATTCATAGGAAAATCTCAGGTGGATCCACATTAGGTAGTGTTTTAAATGCAGAAAGTAGAGGCAGAGCAAAGGAGAGAGGAAGAAATTCTAGAAGTCATGGGAAATCATGAGGAAAATCAAAGGGAAAGAGGTCTCAATATAGAGGACCAAACAATTTTTTTTACTTTGGAAAACCAGGTCATAGGAAGAAATATTGGTGGTCTCGGAAGAATAGAGAAGGAGACAAACAAGAAGGCAAGAAGGAGACAAATTTGGTAAGTAATAAATATGAAGAGAATTTTTTGCTTCTTTTCCTTGAAAATGCTGATGATTCAAGGGTTCTAGATTCAAGGGCCTCATTTCATGCTACGCCCCATAGAAGTTATTTTCTTGATTATGTCCAAAGAGATTTTGGGCTAGTTTATTTGGGAGATAATGAAACCTATCAGGTTATTGGGAAGGGAATAATTAAGATTAAGTTGTATAATGGGAATCATGGCTACTATAAGAGGTAAGGCATGTCCCAAGGCTGAGTAGAAATTTTATTTCAGCAGGGAAGCTAGGTGATGAAGGTCTCACAGATACTTTTAACAAAAAAAATTGGAAGGTTTAAAAAGGTTTCTTAGTAGTAGAAAAAGGTGTGAAAGTAAGCACCTTATATCTTTGTACATGTCATGTCGTTCCTTGTAGCTTAATTGTTACATAGAAAAGTCAATGTTCAGGAACAACATTTGAGCAGGTAGAACACGAAAAAATTGTTGTGGATTCTGAAACAATACTATGGCACAACATAATTGGGCAAATGAGTGAAAAAGGTATGGAATTAATTCATTCAAATAAAGTCTTACCAGGTCTAAAATGTGTCAATATGGATTTTTGTGAAAGTTGTGTGTATGGAAAACAAAGGAGAGTTAGTTTTCTGAAGAGTGTGATGGAAAAGAAAGATGAGAAGTTGGAGCTTGTGCATTCAGATGTATTGGGATGATATTAGGTATCTTCCCTTGGTGTCTCTCTATATTATGTTACATTCATTGATGATGCAACTAGGAAAGTATGGATTTATTTCCTCAGGTAGATATCTAATGTATTTGAAACCTATCAAAAATGGAAAAGATTGGTTGAGAATGAGATAGGTAAAAGACTAAAATGTCTTAGATATGATAATGGTGGTGAGTATTGCAGAAAATAATTTGAAGATTATTGTTCCTCTAATGGTATTCATATGTAAAAAATAGTTTCAAGGACTCCGCAAGAAAATGGAGTGGTTGAATGCATGAATAGGACAATAATGGAGCGTTCAAGGCCTATGAGGTTGCATGTTGGGCTGTCCTTAACCATGTTGAATGAGGCTGCAAACAATTCTATTTATTTAATTAATAGAGGTACCTCTACTCCTTTGGGTTGTGGTATTCCAGAGGAAGTATGGACATGTAAGAAGGTGAGTTATGATTTTCTCAGAATCTTCGGTTGTGAAGCATTTTATCATATAGATTTTGAAAATAGAACCAAGAAGGAAGATCAATAAGAGAGATGTGTATTTGTTGGATATGGAATTAATGATTTAGGGTATAGACTTTGGGATTTTGAGAATCATAAAATTGTGAGAAGTAGTGATGTCATATTCAATGAGAAAGTATTGTACAAAGATCATTGTGGCAACATGAGAAGAAACAAAATGATTATGTAGTGCTGGATGATAATCCTAAAGATGATGTTCCAGTGGTTCCTAACGATCGAAAAAAACAACAAAAATAAATGCCACAAACTCCAATAAATGTTAGATGATCTTCAAGGATAAGTAGACCTCCTGACAGGTTCTCTCCCTCTCTCAATTCTATTTTATTAACTGATACTGGTGAACTAGAATTTTATGATGAAGCTATGCAACTAGATACCAGGGTTTAGTGGGAGGATGGAATGACAAAAGAAATGGACTCCTTATTGACAAATCAAACTTGGGAATTATGCTGCAAGTTGCTTGCACCTGTAAAAAGGATTTACAAAAAAAAATGGTTTATAGGCTGAAAGAGGAAGATGGAGGTAAGAAAAGATTTAAATTCAGATTAGTTGCAAAGATATTTGCATAGAAAAAAACATTGATTTTTCTGAAATATTTTCTTCGAGTTTTAAGATGACTTCTATTTGTACTGTTTTAAGTATTGTGGCTGCTGAAGATTTACACTTGGAACAACTATATGTGAAAAATTCCTTTCTCCATGGTGATTTTGAGGAGGATATATATGGAATAACCCTAAGGATTTGAGGTCACATGTAAGGAGAAGTTAGTGTGTAGATTAAAGAAGAGTTTATATGGCTTGAAACAAGAACCTTGCAAATGGTACTTAAAATTTGATAGTTTTATGGTTGAGCACAACTTTAGCAGGTGTAATTATGACCATTGTGTTAATTTTAAGTGGTTGGATAATGAAAAATATATTATTTTATGTTTATATGTTGATGGAATGCTTGTAGATGGGTCTAAAATGGATCACATAAGAGAGTTAAAATGATAGTTAGAAAAATCATTTTCTATGAATTATTTGGGGGCATAAAAAAAAATCCTTGGTATGAAAATTTGCAGAGATAGGCAGAACAAAAAATTGACTCTATCTCAGGCTGATTATGTTGAAAACGTGTTGCATATATTCTCCATGGAGAATGCAAAAGCTGTCAGTACACCATTTCATAGTCATTTCAAATTGACTAAGGAGATGTGTCCACAGAAATAAGAGGAGGAAGAAATAATGTTCAAGGTACCCTATGCTTCACCTCTAAGAAGTTTAATGTATGACATGGTATGCGCTAGGCCTGATATTGCACATGTTTTAGGAGTTGTTAGTAAGTATATGAGGCATCTTAGTGTTGAGCATTGGAATGTGGTAAAATGGATTCTCGGATACTTGAGAGTTACATCAAACAAATTTTTATGTTTTGGGGGCTCTAGTACTGATTTAAAAGGCTATGTTGGCTCATATTTGGCAGGAGATATTGATACCATGAGTAGTACAATAGGATATATTTTTACTATCAGTGGGACAATAGTGAGTTGGATCTCCAAGTTGCAAAAGGTGGTTGCTCTATCCACCACAGAGGCAGAGTATGTTTCTACAAAAGAGGAAAGCAAGGAGATGATATGGCTGCAATCTTTCATGGAAGAATTAGAAAAAAATATAGGTTAATTTTTTTTATTTATATAGATAGCTAGAGTGTCATTCATCTTTCAAATAATTATGCTTTGCATTCAAAGAAAAAACACATACAGTTGAGGTATCACTTTATTCAGTCAATATTGGATGATGGGCGGTTAAGGTTGGAAAATATATATACAGATGACAATCAAATGGATATGTTCACAAAGGAAATGACAAGGGAGAAGTTGAGGTCCTCTTAAGCTTCAGTTGGTCTTCATGACTAACACAATAAAATAGAATAACATATTCCAGGGTGTTTCTTTCCAGTGGGAGCTATAGGACCAATCTCCAAGTGGGAGATTGTTTAATGTAGAGTCTGATCAGTCCCTAAGTTGGAGATTGTTGGTTTTTGGTGACTGATTAGGAAATTACCAGGTATACCCGCAATTCATGGGGTTCGGGACAATGACCTAAATTTTTTTTGGTTAACTCATCAAGCAAATTTATGGTTAACTCATCAAGCATTTCCCTAGGTTAACTTGTCAAGCATTTCCTTGGGTTAACTCATCAAGAAATTTTCAGTGTTAGGGTTTTTCTATAATAAAAAAAAATATTAGAGTTATGTCTTTTGAGAGTGAATAAGTATTGTAGCATTTGCAACGGTATTGAGCCGTAAGGGATCACTGGTTGTAATCGATTAAAATTACTGCATAATAATATTGGACTCTTTGCTTGGTGGACGTATCCCAAGATTGGGTGAACCATGCTAAATTATTTGTGCCTTATTTTGGTGTGTGTTTTATTTCTCTATTTCAGTTATCATATCTGTATTTAACTATTAATATATCTTTCTTCTAATCCTAACACCTGCAACATAGTAAACACCTAATGCCAAACTTCAATAGTATAAGGTAAATGTATAAACTTATGGTCAATAATTTCAACATCTAAAAAGTATAAAGTACATCTATCAATCATCATAAATCTCCATCTATTAAGATTTTATATGGTCTCAATATTCCCATGTGAAGTGACCCACAAAAATTTATTGATTTTTGAGAAAAGGTGAGTCATCCTGATATGTTTCGACAACTAATTAGTATAATCATAGTCCTCTATAGACCAATAGGAAGTTTCTACTAAATGGGAACCTGAAGAATTAAGTTTACACACCCATTTATCTTATCTACAAGGGGAGAACAAAGAGCTATCAAATAGGAGAGGAAGCAAATCATTGATATCCTCCCCCAACTACACAAGGACATGTGGTAGAAATTCCCTGAAATCCCTAAGTTGTTCTTTGAAATATTTCCAGATTGTTGTTTATCCTTGCCATATTAGATAATTATTCAGATAATACCCATTATTTCTCCTTATAAAATCTTAATATTATTGAAAGAGTTGATGGCAGTAAGGGGCACCTACTTATCCTAAATGTCCTCCCATAACCTAGAATTTTTACCATCATCCACAACCTTTTTAATGCCTTTTTTAATGATGTTCTTTATTTTTAGTAGGCTATTTTAGAATGGAGAACTAGACAGGATACCCAAATCATGTAAAAAAGAGTCTGAAGATTTGTTCTCTATGTATTTAGCTTTTAATATACTAACCTACTCCTTTTCTCCTTCAATGATAATTCATCCAAACCTAACCAAGAGATAACTATTGAATGGTCTAATCTTCCTTATTCCCAACACACCATTCTTCTTTGGCCTGTGCAAACTTTATCCCATTTAACCAGTGCTATTCTACCTTTTTCCTCAGTACCTGTCCACAAATATTTCCTCTTTTTTTTCTTGATATTATCAGCCACTGGTCTAGTAAATTTGAAGATGGATAGGAAATAAAATAGAATATTTTGGAGACAAGCCTTAAGCAATTGAATCTTTCCCGCTTAACTCAAAAGTTTACCTTCCCATTCAGAAAGCTTTTTTTGAAATATTTCTATAAGGTTGTTCCAATAAGGAGAAAGGGGAAATTTGGTTGAGAAGGGAATACCAAGGAAGGAGTCTAGAGGGGAAGAAACATTACAACCCATCACTCAATAATTTTCTTTTAATCTTTCATGAACATTGAGGAAATACAACTTACTTTTTTGGTAGTTAATTTGTTTCCCTAATATAGTAGCATAGTTTTCAAGGATCTCTTTCCACTTCTTGGACTCAAAAAGATATGCCTCACCAAATAGAATTCTTTCAGCAACAAATTATTGATGGAAAAAATGTGAATATGGGAAGTAGTCTTAACACCTTTCAGAAGATTGGTATTTCTCTTGGTTTGTATATTTTTCCCTAGAACTTAATTAATAATAATGAATAAATGAGGGAATAGGGGGTCACCTTGTCTTAAACCTTTACTAGGGGGGAATAAATCATTAGGGGAGAAATTAATCACAACAAAAATCATACAAGAGGTAACACATTCCATTTTCATCTTTAAAAGTTTTCCTTCAAAACTATATTTCCTTAAAATTTCAAAGAGGAATTGTCAAGAAACTCTATCATAAGCCTTAGATCTATCAATTTTAAGGATCATACTTGCCTTCTTTCTAGCCTCCATATAGTGAATGATCTCATGTCTAGTGATGACAACATCAAGAATGTTTCTTCCTTTCACACCCCACTATGATTCTAAGAGATAAGTTTGTCAAGGACTGACTTTAGTCTGTTTGCCATGATCTTGGAGAAGATTTTATACAAAGTTTTACAGAAGCTTGTAGGTCGGTACTCTATCATTTTATTAGCCTCAGTCAACTTAGAAGTGAGGGAAATGAAATTAGAATTTTTTTTTGAGGATTCAATAAGTTCTGAAAACATCATGAGCAACATTATAGATATCCTCCCCCGCAATATCCTAGAATTCTCGAAAGAAGATTGGAGGAAATCCACTAGGTACCAAGTTTTTGTAGGCACCAAAAGATAACACAATTTCTCTAACTTATTGAAAATAAACTTGCTTAACCAAAGTTCTGTTATCCTCCTCTATCACCAAACAAGGGATAACATCCAACATATTACCAGCCTCACTAAACTGAGTGGGGAAGCATGCTGAGTGTCAGAAAAAAGGATGCAATAATTTTATCTATTTTATCTTCATCTTCCATGTAGGTTCCATCTAGGAGTTGCATTTTTTATACTTCTATGTTTGAGAGTAGATTGGTGATTTTTTTTTTGTATTTTGCCTCCTTTGGTTAGCCATTGGATCTGGGATTTCTCTTTCTAGAAGACTTCTTCCTATTTGCTAATTTTGGTCCACTTCTCCCTCAACATTATTTCTTCAAAGAAAATGGACATATTTCATTGAACATTTTTTGATCTTACTCTCAATGTGCTTCAAATTTGAGGCCACTTGTTTTTTTTCAAAAAAAATATTACTAAACAAAAATCCATTCCATCCTTTGACCTTGTCTTTAATAATTTTCAATTTCTAATTGACTTGAAACATGGGAGAGCCAACACAAGGAAGTGTCAACCACCATTCAATAAGGCTACAAAAATTAGGATGCATGGTCCACATTATTTCATATCTAAGAGGAACTTAGTATCCTAAAAAGATACCTTCATCTGATTTATATTGAAAACTGACAAGATTTTCATCATCCTTTTTAATAAAACACTTGCAGTCAAAATTTTTGAAGTGTTTAATTGAAGAAACTTTACCATACCACAGTTCATAAGGTATAAAAGCATATTTTACCCTGATTTGCACAAGATTCAGAACATAAACAACTGTATGAATAACTTCTTTCCAATACCTATCAGCAGATGTGCCTCATTAAGTATTGTCTATGCCATCTCCTTTCTTGTTCTATTTTTCCTTTCAACTACTCCATTTTGCTAAGGAGTACAGGCAACATATTGTCTCTTAACACCATGTTTTTCATAGTAATGAATAATTTCTTGTGAGGTAAACTCACCTCCCTTGTGTGATCTTAAGCACTTTAGTTTTAGATAAGAATCACTTTCAACCATCTTTCTAAACACCTTAAAGGATTTAGATTTATGTTTTAGAAAGGTGACCCAAACCATCCTAGTATAATCATACACAAAAACAATGAAGTAATTCTCACCAATAATAGACCGTGTCCTTGTGGGACCACATAAATATGTGTGTAGAATTTGTAGAGGTCTTGTGGAAGAGTGCTCTTTAGATTTGAAAGATAATTTGGTGTTTTTTCCTTTCAAACATTCTTTGTATACAATATTTGTAGGTTTATTTAGAATGGGTAAACCTCTAACATTTTGATTCTTACTGATAAGAACCAGATTATCAAAGTTTACAAATTTACATGTCCCAAGAATTTATTTCAACCAATTTTCTTCTACTTGAATCATACGACACATGCCTTCATTTTGTTCATGATCAGTAGAGCCAAGCAAATTATAAATATTACCATGTGTTCTAAAGCCATTTGCAACTATTTTTCCTGATTTATTCTTGATTGTACACCCTCATGAGTTGAAATAAACATGATAACCACTATTATAGATTTGACAAATATTGAATAGATTGTATTTGATACCTTTTACATAATACACATCATGACAGGTGTATCATCATTTATCAGCACAATGCCTATACCTGTTATTTGTAGTTTGGAGTTATCTCCAAACTTATTAAAACCACTAGAATGATCTTTAAGTTCTAAAAATTTATCCTTGTCCCTTGTCATGTGTCGGGAACAACCACTGTCCAATATCCATGTTGTTTTTCTGTTAGAAAATAATGCAGTTTGAACTAACATAGATTGCTCTGTGCTAGGTACAGACTTAGGCCTCCACACTTTAATAACACCTTGAGTTGATTTGCATTGGGTAGTAGTGTGCCCATAGAAATGGCATATATCACATCTTACTATATTTTGAAATCCATAGGCTTGTTTATGTCCAAATGTAGGTGTTCTATGAATTAAAAATATACACGTTCTAACCTTATGCCCAAAAGTATTCCAATAAAAATAGTAACCATGAAAGAAACCATATTTAATTGAAGTCATATTGTATGCATAAGACTGATTTCCATTTGATTTGATGTTTCAACTTTATCACCTGTCAAGTCCTTGTGTTGATTTTGGAAAACACTAATATTCAATTATAAAATGTTAATTTTCTGCTCATTTTTAGCAAGTAAATTTATCTAAGTTTCAATGACCTGATTTGATGTCTCTAACTCCACTTTCAGAACTTGGTTTGTACTATTATGTGTAGCTATAATTTTTTTTCTTTTGATCTCATTAAGTGCACAAAGAAGCTCTTGTTCAAGATCTCTCTCTTCTTCTAGTTCTACTTCACTATTATTAGATTCAGAAGAATTTCTTATCTTGCTATAAATTGTCTTATCAACAAGTTCAATTTCTGCCATAAAGAGTGTTTCATCACATTCATAGGGTGAGTCATCTGAATCATTCTTAGAGTCTTCTTTAGTAAAGAGGCTCTTCTATTTAAAATTGTTGAATTTCTTTTTAGGAGTCCAGATCTTTCTCTTTGAAAATTTGTCATTTTTATCCTCATCCTTGTTTTGATCAATATAAGGACATTTGGCAGAAAAATGGCCCAGGATTTTCCATAGTTGAAGTATTTGAAGGGTAATTTACCCTTGTATTTCTTTTTTAATTTCCTACCAATTATAGCTTCAAAAGCATCTGAAAGTTCAAACTCACTATCAACTTCTTTCTTCTTTGCTTTAAAAGAAATTTCTTTGGAGGTAGAAGTATTGCTTCGAATCCTCATTTCATAGGTTGTAAGTATACCTTTTAGTTTATTAAGAGACATGTTAGATAATTTTTTCTTTTCTTCTAAGGCATATATTTTAGTCAATCTCCTCTAACAACCCCCCTTCTCCAAATGGATTGACCTTTCTTATATTTATATTTTGTTTATTATTTATACTAAAATAAGGTTAACAAAACCAAAATAAAAGATTGGTTGTCATGTAGAGAAAAATACTAAAATTTATTGAAAGAAATGATGCATTGGATAAAATATTTCATGTCAAGATGGTCTAGATTTTTTCTATTTTAGATAAATTGTTAAGTCAAAGGTTTCCTCAAATGGAAATAGTTTAAAGGACACACAATAAGGAAGGTTGGTGAATCAGTTTATTCCAATTTCAACTTAATTGACCATTAATTATGATTATTAAATCCTTCTTGAAAGAGCCTTAAAAACTTAAAGAAAAAATTACTACCCTCCTTAATGCTATAGCAATTAAAAAATTCATAAAATGTTCATCCACACAAAGAACTCTAAATATATGTGGAAACCTAAGATGGGTAAAACCAAAGTGAGGTAATTGCTTAGACATGTTCTTAAATTAAACCTCAGTGAATGAATGAATCACTTACAAGTTAAAGTATGCACCAACCTAATAGAGACACTTATTCCCTATACCCAAATTTAAGCATCAAGTCAACAAATAGGACTTCAATCTCAATAATAACAAAGATATGAATTATGGACCTTGAAAATGAATACATTACTTGTACTTGATCTGATCAACCTTCAGAGCACTTTGAAACACTACAAATGTCTTCTAAATATCCCTCACAATAATTGGAATTCAACCCACGTCTCTTGAACGTGACTACTCTTCAATCATTAATATATGTCAAATAATTACATTAACTTACATTTCATATCTTGTTCACATTCCAACATAATTCTTACATCCCTATGTATACGCATTAAAATTACATCTAAAATTCATAAGTGAGCATATATAATAAGATAAATACATTTTCAAGACAACCATGAATATTAAAATTAATGAAACATGTAATAGGTTGGGTCCAATAGTCAACATGCTAGTCTAGAAGAGAGACCTTTCTATGTGATTCATAAAGTAGCTCTATCTTTCCCCAACCATCATCCACATGCTACCTCTAGTAAGCACATTCTACAAGCCTTTTCCACATCAAACTAAAACAAATACCTGACTCATTAACTAGCACACTAACCCTTGTGTAAGTTCAAAATCCTTGTTTTCTAAACATCAACCCTAGAAAATTTAGGATACAATGAAGTATATGTAGATATACTCTCCTTTCTAATATCATAGGAAATATATGACAAAATCTGCTAATACCTTATAGAAACAAGCTACTTTTGGGAGAAGGAACCTCCAATAGTCTCTAATAGGAATATATTTTATGGTATGATGACAATAAACTATCCATAAAATCCTATATATACTATACTTGTAGATCTCTAATTCCACATGGTATGGCTTGACTACCTATATAAGACTATATTGATTAGCATATGATTTTATTAAGTGTTAAGATAGCCACAAGGATAGCTAGTGATAACATTTTGCATGCTTCAAAATTAAGGGCATATCATATCAATCCACTTATAATATTTTTAAGAAGCAAGCAGGGTTCTCACTAAATATGCTCCCTCTCTTTTCACTTTATTAAAATTTATTAGAAAATACAATAAAATTAATTACATATAAATAAATAAATTATATCCATTTCACTCTTGATCATTTTTACTTTTAATTATCTTTTTTTGGGATAATATCTCATTTCCAATATATATCTACTTTTAGCTAAAAATATGTAACTTACAAGCCAAATTTTACTTTTTGAATACACCATATTTTTCCAATCACTTTATCATATGCAATATAATTGTATTTCAACTTCAAATGCAATTTTTTGAGGTTAATTTTTTCTAGCTTAATGAATTTTATCATTTTAAATAATTTATTTTAAACATAAATTATTTCGTAAATTTTGAAATCATTGCATATGCATGTTAACATTTTATTAAATCATTTGAAATTGTTTTATTTATATTAACCAAACCGCACATAGAAATAATGAGAACAAGAAGAATGCAAATGTGTTATTAAGATAGTGTGATGGAGGTAAAAAATTCATATGTGATTCAAATAAGGGTAAGTGGTTTCACATATCACGTGTCTTGGATCTAGATAAAATGTAGAAGTTAAACATAAAAAACAAACCATGTGAGTGTCTCAAGTTAATTCCAATTGAGATATTACCTATACTTGGAAACATTACCCACCTATGGTCTATATAAAATAAAGCCAAAGTGAATGGTAAAATTAGATAAATCTTAAATAGATCACATATTTCTATTTTTGTTTTAGCTGAATCATTTATGAAAGCGACGGTGCATAATTATAAAGTCAAATTATCCAACATATTATTTTTAAAATTAGTGAAAATAAATACATCAATATATGATGTATCATAAAATAATAGAGATGTATTTGTACTTACCCAAATATACATATCAAGTATTCAAAATCTATTCAATTAGATCCACACTTAGTAACCAACCACTAGAAACCAAAATAATATATGATAAATTGATATACATCTAAAAGATAGAATGAAAGACACTAATATTGAGAGACTTCACATTTATAGTTCTTTTTATGTGTTGAAGATATTCTTACATTCGCAATACAAGAGGCCTAACACCTACTTAAAACATTTCCCTTTTATTTAAACTCATCTTTAATACCTTTAATAAACAATTGAAACAATCTATTATGATAATTTGATACACAAAATGTTTTGATTTTAAGCTTTACATACAAATACCCCTATTCTATTCCAAATCTATTTAAATAATCTCGAGTCAAATGTCATTATGAATGACAACATCACTAATATTTTTGAACATTCACATTTACAAGCAATAAAAGCCATCACAAGTACAATATAATCCGTAGGCCTAAAAAATTACAAAGAACAATTAGTTCATACACTTATGAGGATGCTAAAAGTGATCAATTAAACAATTTTGTATCTATTTTCATTGAATAGAATTCCTATCTTTCAAATTATTGACGAGGCTTGATCATTGAGAAGGATATCTCGAACGTTCACTTCCTCGAGACAAACATGAAAATTATGACACCATCCTATCTTAATATCAAAATATTATTCCGCGTATGGGGGCCAAGGATGAGACCATAGACTTAGGGAGAATAATTAAAAAGATAAACAAACAAAACCTATCTATAACCCTTTAAACGGCATAAATTGTTAAACTCTTTTTGCCAGCATATTTTATATTTTTAAATGAGATTATTTAAAAGAAAGTAGTACAACGGTTGGGACCCGGGAACATAAAATTCGAAGCCTGCGGAAGAAGAAAATGATAAGCGTGGCGTAGACCAAAAGTGATGACGTCCTCCATATTCGAAATTAAAGTTTCTTCCATTAAAG
>MU226884.1:0-11538 GCA_018584345.1 Thuja plicata | reverse complement strand
AAGAAATTATAAATTTTGAGACTCTCTCTCTCTCTCTCTCTCTCTCTCTCTCTCTCTCTCTCTCTCTCTACATACCCTTCTCTATATTTGTCCCGCTTTTCTTCCTTCCCTCCCTACCTATATTTGTCTACATACATCTCTCTCCTCTAACCACTCTCCCTCGCTCTCAACTTTATATATTTTTCTCTCTTTTTCTCTTATAATATTTGAAGAATGATATTAGCAGTTGAGATATTTTAATTATCAAGGTCTCTTCAACTAGTTGATTTGAAGCCTTTGTTTATAATAATAAACACTTTAGTGTGTATTTTTTTTTTCCCTTTATTGGCTTTTTTCCCTTTATTTTACCTTTTATTTAGCTTTGCCTTATTTTATCTTGTGTTTTATGTCCTTCGGATGTTGTGTGAGTTAAGATTCTAAACCTTGGGTTGTGCTCCCTCAAACTTAGTGAAATATTACTTGTTGATAATATTGCTCCTAATTGTTCAAATCCACTTTCCTCTTGAACTCTCTCTTTGTCTACTTTATTGTGAGTATGAGCATAAGTTCATACTCCTCCTAGTGGAGGGCCAAATATAGCATCGTAAATTGTAACCCTTTACAGTTCTACACTCCTTTTCAAGACCTTGCTTTAGTATGTCTCCACATAGCTCTTTTAAAGCCTATTTATAGCCCCTTCACTACCAGACCATGGTCATATATTTATAAGATGACAAAATATTGTGCTTAAATTTTTAATACCGTTCCTTATAATGATGTTGCATCTTCGTATGCATTTATTATGGTTTCATAGTATTTGATGATGCTCATCTTTGATTGATCTTTTATTGATGGTCTGATTGATATATGTGTTGAATAAATAGAGTTATTGACACATGTCATATACTAATATTTATATTCCCTTTTACATTATTAATTTAATAAAGAGAGTAAATGGTTAAAAAAATTATGTTAAATAAAAATAAATTAACATTAGTAAATTTTTTTTAGGTAAGCACTCTTGACTAGAGCTATGACCTAGTGAGGCCACAAAAGAGGACCTCATATCCAAATTAAGAGCCAAGGTATTCTCAATGTAACATCTATGAAACTTGAGAGCACCAACTGTCAATTCCATGGCTAAGCTCTCAAGATGTCAGTTGCCCAAGCTCTCAAGCCGCTAGCTCCCTATTCAACGAACGAAGGGACAAACCATTGATCATGAAATATGACAATGGGTACCATCACCATAAACATTGCATTCTAACACCTATACTAAGCCATCCTCACAGTTCTCTCTACCCTAAAAATATGGACAACTGCTAGCGGATGAACATGGATAACCTTGGAGTGAGAAACACCATCATTTTTAGCGAGGGAGACCACCATACCATGAGATTAGATTGCGTCGGGAAACACCATTGACCAATAAAGATTGCAAAGACTCTTGTAGTGTCAGGAGCCCCAACGAACAATGGCGAGAACCAGTAGAGACAACACCCAATAGAGCATGCTGATATTTGAACATTAGTTATATTTTCTTTTAGGTAAGCACTTTTGACTAGGGCTATGAACCAGCGAGGCCACAAAAGATGACCTCATCTCCATATCAAGAGCCAAGGTATCCTCAATGTAACACCTATATAAATTGAGAGCACCATTTATTAGTTCCCTGGCTAAGATTTTAAGCCATGAGTTGGCCAATCTCTCAAACCGTCAGCTCCTTGGCCAAAGAATGAAGGTTCTAACCATTGATAGTGATTGTAAAAATTTAGATTTCCAAAGGATATATGCAATTTATTGTGCTATCAGATTTGACATAGGTAACATTGAAGATAGTGTGATATGTTGTACCCTTAGATTGGATATTTGTCACATCAATTATCCCTTGGTCGATTAGGTCTTGTATAATATTTTTTAATCAGTAGTAGTTGACGTCTTATGTCCTTTGACTCGATGATACTCACAAAAGTCATTATCGTTCCACAACTTGGGTTTCACAACACCATGTTCGTACTCTCTGATTTCTGGTAGAGTGATATTATTGGTTTGAATCAACTTTTTCAATGCTGATTCGATCAACTCTCCTAATGGTGTGTACTCATGTTTAGGAAAAGGAAACCTTTGTGGGTGTTTTGTGTTGGGTTGGTTGTAGGAAACAGCTACTGCTTGAGTAGTTGGTGTTTGAATATGAGTATTCACCTACTGAGTGTGTACCATGGGTTTTTTCTTCTCCATGGGGATCCTTGTAATGAAATCTTCGGTTGAGCATAATTGACTATTTTGACATCAATGACACCATTGTTGGTTACATTATTATTTTTAACCCACCATTTGGCTTTATCCATTATATTTTTGGTGGTGTTCATTTGGGTAGGATCTGCAACAATTCCTGGTTTGACCAAGTTTTTCTCACATTAAACTCCTCGGTCTATTAGTTGTTTGAAATTTGGAGCGAGTTGGAGCTCTATTGTAAATGACATGCCTAGGATCAGATTATCGATGAATAGAACTATTAGATCTTGTTTTGGCACTTTGTATGTCTTTTTGTTGGCAATGTTGGTCCATCTTTGTAAGAATTTAACAAAGGATTCCCATCTTTTTTCTTAATGTCACAAAGGTCCTTGATTCTGACCTTGCATTCTATGTTGTGACGGAAGTGAGCAATAAAAATTTTAGCCAATTCCCCCCAAGATTGAATGCCATGCAGTAAGTGTGAGAACCATTCCATTATAGGTCTGACTAGACTTTGTGGAAATAGTCGCATTAGGTAAGTTTCATTTTGTGCAACTTTAATGTAGCTAGAAAATAATTTTGTGATATGCTCTATAGGATTGGTATTGCCTCTATATTTGTCAAATTTAGGCACAAAAAAGTGTTTCTGAAATGGAAACATGTGCAACGAATGATTAAATGGTTATGGGTACATGTCCTCAGCTATATAGGACTTAGTTTGTCCCTTATTTTGTATGTCCATTATTTATGTTTGTAGATTATGAAATTAATGTATCAGCATGTCTGTCAGAGATTGAGGAACATTTCAGGCATTGAATCTTTGTCTCCTACTTGGTATAAGGCTTTTCCTTTGAGTTTTTTTATATTGGGACATATGATCTCTTTGGGATTCAATATTGATTTCCTAGTGTGTGATTTTGATATTGGGGTATCTGATGGGTCCAAGGTTGTTGTTTCTGCTATTTTTGGGATCCCTATTATAATAAAGATGCAGCCTTTGGCAGATGTTGATAGAATGTCAAACCTATAGAGATTGAACCAAGTTGTTAGGAAGTATTAAATCCAAAGCCAGTAGAGATAGACTACAGTGTCTGGGTAGTAACAAATGGGTTATTGATCATTTGGGTGTTGATGAAATAGTTTGAGAAATTGATGTGAAAGGTCATGAGGTAGATGCTTGAGATAAACTGGTAACCATGGGTGCACTCAGTTGGGAACCCATCATGTTTTGGGTGTAAGATGTACTAGCTTGATTAGATAAGCTAGTTTGGGTAGACATAGTCTGTGCTAATGTCATAGTTGTTGATGATGGCATAGATAAGACTTGAGACACCACATGATCCATTTGAGAGTTTTGAGTTGTGTTTTGTCCTGATAGTGGGTTTTCAGGCCATATCATTGATACATTGAATTAAGCAGGGAGATTGACTCCCTTTTTGATCAATATAGCTAGAAATCTCTCAGGGATTCATTCCACAAAAGCCTCTACCACTTGCGCAGAATAAGCATCTTGCTCTATGTCTTCAAGCTCTTCCTCTGAGATGTCTTGAAATATAGTTGGCCTTCGAGAACCATGTGGAAGTGTATTTTTATTTTCAACATATAGCGCAGGATCAATGTTTTTGAATGGGTCATCCTCTTGCTCTTTTTCCCTCAAGGGAAATTGGTTAATGTAGGATTCATCTGGTTGGGTTCTAGCCTTTGAACTAGTATAAGGTCCTCCATAAGGTGTAAAAGACATTGTGTTATCCAGGATTTTAACTAGAATGAGTGATATAAAGAAAAAAAAAGGATAACCTCTCGAAGAGAGTTCAAGTGCATGTTTCAACAAGGTTAATTCTAAGAACAAACTTTGATTTCTTTCGATCTCAGAGATTGGTGATGATAGGATGTGATTGGACTCTTTCCTTAGGTGAGACAAAGTCACTGAAAAATAATTGATAAAACTGAGATAACAAGATGAAGATAGTCTAATATGAACTTAATAAATTATCAATGGGAAACAATAAATGAACAAGCAAAGAGGGATGCTCCTAGATGTTTGAGATTTCACTAATTATTCATTTATTTCCTAATATGTGTATGCTGACCTTTCACACGATACAAGGAGTCTTTTCCAAGGCTAAAGACTGATAAAATGCAGAGTTATGACAGAGGAATCTATTTTTTTCTTATAGAATAAATGCATAGGTCTATAGGTGAATTGTAACAAAATTTTGTCGATTGCGCAAGATTGCAAGGTCAATTGTGGTAAAATTTCATTGATTATGGAAATAAAAGGATCAATTGCAGAAATAAAAGGCTTGACTGTGTAATCTTCCATGAATTGAAACAAACTTTTATCAATTGCAGAAAAATGCGTTAGTCTTTGAAAAAATGATTGCAGCTTTGGGATTATCTGATAAAGTGAGCTTTGGAACAATGACTCTTGAACAAACTTTGTTGACACCCTAGACTTTAAATATGTTTGACTCATTTTGACAGTGTAAGATGTTGGTTTTGTATTTTTAAAACTGATCACATAAGCAAGCACAATAGACACAATGTTTTGAAGATCCAAGAATTAAAAGTGTACGCTCTACAAATTTTCCAACTTGTAAGGTTTTCACATGGCCAGAACAAAGACAGCCAGATTAAAGTATGGTCAATTGGTTTTAAGATGAAATATTATATGCCCAATCCTTTTGATGTTTTTTAGGTCACACAACAATTTTCACGCTACTAGGACATGAAGGTCCACGACGTAGGTGCCTGTGTTTTTTATTTTGCCATGTATTGTTTCCATGCTAATGAAGATCTCTTTCATCAACACAATACCCTAGAACACATATGTTGGGAATTTTGGGGGAAATTTTTCAACCCCTTGCACTATAATAAGACACTTATTCAGAGGTAAACTGGGTGAGTCTCTAATTAACTGGGTCTTATTGGTGTCCGCAGTGGCTATCCAGTTGGTTTTTACATGTGTGACTCACTTAAGAGCCTAGTTGACCATGTTGGCTACTTAGGGATACTTCACCCGATCCAAGATATCATCAACATAGCTCGCCCAAGCTTGGATAGATATAAGTCAGAGATTTGTCCCATGTACATTGTTTATATATTGATCATAAGGATTACTTGTTTAAGGTCATCCTCTGAGGAAGAAGTACTTTCCCAAACACGCCTCTCTAAAAAACATAAAAAGGTTTTTATTCTAACAGATTGTACAAGTGCACCAAAGACTCAAGACACAAGGTTAGTTGTATTTAAGAACCAAAAGATCAAATGTGAACCGAGCTATCATCCATACAAGCATAAGTGTTCAATTTTAAGCCCAAACCAAATAATATTTGCTTGCTCAGTTTTAAGTGCACCAATTTCAAAATTCCTTTGCCTTGTTTAGTTTTAACCCCATGTCAATTTTATGCACCAAATTAAAAGATGAAATTGTGGTGTTTGATCATACAATTTTCCTTTTAAGAACCAAAATAAAAATGAATTGATTTTAGATTTAATCAAAATTAAGTTGTTTCCATGCCACACGCTGTCAAGAAATTATTAACTCTACTAATCAAAATGTGGTTCATAAATGCCTGGATTATTAAGACCATGAGGACTTATAGTAACCTTATATTTGACAGAAAAATGTTTGATAGAATCAATATACCTAGTTAAGGGTTCAACTATACCTGGTGAAGGGTTCAACTTTGTCTTCAACTATGATTGCAAGAGTTTCCTTTCATTGTGTGTAGAAATGAGTGACTCTTCTTTGAGATGCTTTTTGTGACCTAAAACCTGGGGTGCATGTGATTATTCTCCTTTCCATTAGTCATTTCTTCATTCTTGCACATAAACCTAGAAGATAAGAAAAAACATCAGATTTTAGTAGTAAATAGTGAAACTTAAGCAGTTGCAAAATTATGCTGTCAGATGAAAAACTCTTTGGGCGATTACAAAATTTCTCTATCAGTTGCAAAAGGATGTTGACAATTGTGAAATTGGTCTATCGATTGAGAAACTCTACTGGCGATTGCAAAATTTATCTGACAGTTGTGAAATATGGCAGGTAGTTGAAAATTTTGATTGTCGAATGCAAACTTCTTCTAGCAATTGTGGAATTTTTCTATCAGTTGTGAAATATGAATGTCAATTGTGAAATATGTTTATCAATTTCAAAATACTATTTTTACCAGAGTATAAAATGACCAAAATCAATTACAAAATACAATAATCAATTATGAAATAACAAAGAGCAATTGCGGTAATAAACCAGGCGATTGTAGTAACATTCTTCAATTGTGGAAAACCTTTGTCAATTGAAAAATTACAAAAATATATCAAAAAAATAAAAAAGTAACAAAACTGCAACTGTACGGCCGACGTCGAGGAATTTTGTTTGTCGTCTGCAAGCGATTACCGGGTTGTTTGATTCACAATGGGTTCACCAAAATGTATAGGATGTGATTCTGCACACTCAAACGAGGGTTAGTAGCACCGATTTGCAATCAAAGAAATTAATCAAACTACTAAGAATGAAGCTATGAATAGTAGAATAACAAGCGCTATAGAGGAAAACAAATAAATGCAAACCATAATGCTCGAAGCTTCTATTGCTTCTCTCTACTCCTTCTGAAATGTTGAATGGATGGTGCTCAATATTGGTATTAACAACATCTTTTACTTGGGAGTGTTGAGAAAATGAGATCAATATGATAATGATTTCGCCTTATGCTTTGTACAAGAATCCTACATAGTAATTGTGCACAATGACCCAAAATCCAGACCTCCTTCAAATGGTTGAGAAGGGTTGATTATATAGAAATGAAAATGATTTGGATAAATGAGATTGATCCCAAAAACTTGAGAATGGATGGCTGAGATCAAAAGGAACTAGAGAAGCAATTTGTAAACTCCACCTCTTAACTGAAGAGAAGAGTGTCCATGGTTTTGTCAACCGAAGAATTGATTTTTCAGTTACCTCTTGGAACTAAAGAGTTGATTTGGAGTCACCTCTTGGAACAAAAGAGTTGAATTGGAGTTACCTCTTGGAACTGAAGAGTTGATTAGGAGTCACCTCTTGGAACAAAAGAGTTGAATTGGAGTTACCTCTTGGAACTGAAGAGATGAATTGGAATTACCTCTTGTAACTAAAGAGTTGATTTATTTAAGTATTTATTTAATTGTAGAAATTAAAATACTCAAACATGAGATAATTCAATTCTATTTTGATTTAATTGAATATTTGAATGAAATTAAATTAATTTAATTAGAAGAATAAATTAATAATTTTAAATATTTGATTTTAAACGTTAGGAAATTTAATTTAATTAATTAATAAAGGTTGATTATTTAAATAAAATAAATTATTTATTTAATTTTTGGGAAATGATTAAATGATTAGATGATTGGATTTAGATGAAATTAAATGATTAATTAACGATTAAAAAACCATTAATTAATAGAGGAAAATTTGTAATTGAATGTAAGGTCACAACTCTGTCCATTTTAGGGTGTCTACAAGAGTAAATGCTCATCTTCAGTACACTTGAACCTATTTTCAAATATGGTTCGCATGTCATCCTAACTGGTGATTGATCCATTAGGTAAGTGATAAAATAAGTCTACCGCAACATTAGTCAAGGTTTGTATAAAAAGTCTCAGGACCACATCCTGATGCTGGATAGCCAATATGCCACATGCTACATTGAAAGCACTCAAGTATTCCTTAGTTGTTTTCTTTCCATCCCCATTAAACTTAGGCAAGTTTTCTCTGGCTCCTTTGGGTAATGCATTTAGATTATCTCCTAGGTTCAATAGTCCTATAGCTTGTCCCCAAGGCTGGGCCATTGTAGGTATGAAAGTTATGGTAATACGTAAAAAAATATCATGTAAGGTTAAGAATTGACAGATGGGGGATGTAGGGGCCACATCACCATGTTTTTGTGTTTAATTTCATAAATGTTTAGTGATCTTTGCTGGTAGTTAATTTTTTGTATTTCCTAAGTTTAGTTACTTTGAACTCAAGTTAATGGATCTTCGTTGCTCACGCCGGTAGATGGCCTGAACATATGTAAAGTAAGGCCTCTACTTAGGCCACCTTTGATAAATCTTCTACTGCCAGAGCTTTTGCTTCTTTCAATTCTTCAATTTCTCCTTTCAATTTCTTGACCACAACAACCACATCTTGAGTCATAGTGCCATCTTCGCTGACATACATCACGTTATTATAGTGGAGGTCACTCAGAAGAGATTGAGTGAGATCATTTAATTATTTCCAATTTTAGTAAACTCTACACTTCCCTATTTCAGCTTTGCGCTTGTCCATTCTATTTTCCTTTTGCAAGCATACTGGACATTCTCATCAATATTTTTCAAGGGCTTCTCTAATATGAATTTAGCAAGTCAATATTTTTGGATTTTATTCATCTGGAGTGCTACACTAGCCTATTTCATTTTCCTAGGTCAAGACTTGTGTTTCCACTTCTCCCATAGCTACAACTATGTCTGTATAAACCTCCCTTGATTTTGTGATATAGTTCTTTCCCTGTTGGATTATACATTCGTGAAATTCATCAAATACTCTTCCTATCTTTTTCCCTCGATGAATTTGATTGAGGAAATTTTGGTTGGTTGAAGAATTTGTATCAAAGGACACCGAGTCTTGAGAAATTGATCACGAGCTTAAACAATGAATAACATTGATGTATTCAAACATTACATTTCACATTTGTTTCATATCCTTTTTATCTTTACCATCTTTCTATGACTTACTTAACATATTCTATGCAGAAATTTTGAAATGATAATTATTTGCATGTCTAGTTTCTTCCCCAAGATCTACCTTTTCCACTTCAAAATTAGCAGCAGTGGGCTCTTGAACTTCATCTTTGGTGGCCGGTTTAGCTATTTCTACAAACCAGTTCCCCATTTTAGGACCCACTTCTATCCTTGAAGTGACTTTCATTTTCTTGGATTTGGGGGTCTTCTCCAAGAATTTACTAACCATATCATCTAGTGGTATAGTAACTGAAACAATGTTCCTTTTCTTACTCACTGCAATTGCCAACTACTTGGGGAGTAGTGTTGGGTGTACCTTTGTCAGAGGAATGATGGGTGGGAGTTTGATTGACCATATCCAGTGATGTTTCAAAATTAATTGTGTCATCGAGGTTGAAGGTTACCTTTGTCTGAAAGCCTGTATCCATTTTAGAAAAATCTATCTCTTGATTATCCATCTTCTTTTCACCCTCTTCGCTTAAATCTAGATCAATGACTGTTTCTTCAATATTTCATTTCTTGTCCTTTAATTTAATTCGGATCTAATTACCCAAATAGGGGAAGTAACTATAGGGGCACTTTTAGACTTTTTACTTTTTGGAAGGTTTCTTACCCTCAACTTTGGATTCAATGTATCACAAATTTGAACACTTTTGTCAGCAAAAGAAACATGAAGTTTGTGCTCTTTAGGAGCCTTCATAGATTTCTTTTCAATATCTTGCGCTTGGCCAACCTTTTGTTCCTTTAACCAATTTTATTTCTTTGTATGACAATAAATGTCCTCATTTCCACATTATCTTTTTCTGGCACTGACCAATCAACTTTTGGAACTTGAAATAACTTAATCTGATCATAAATGTGGTCTATCATAGAACTCCCATCTTCTTTGATTCCTCTGATGTCCATCTTCAAGCCCATACTAAAGATTTGATGAAGATTTAATATGCTCCATAGCCTTCTTATACCTTTACCTCATTAGAATAGTTTTCCCAATAATATTCCATGTGTGGGAGAGGTAAGAAATATTCTCTTAAGTCTAGGCACTCTCTAGAAAAACCTTATTGTCGAAATTGACTCTTTGTTTAGAAAACTGAAAATTGAATTCCATCAAATCTAATTCCAAATTAAGAGCATCTGAAATTGACTTGCATTCAAAGATTCCCAATTCTATTGGAAAACATATACCTTTCTCTTTCTTGGGCGAGTACATTTTACTTACATGAGCAAGCTGTCTACAAAACTCAACCAATACGAAACAGTCTAGAGCATACCTAGGTAACCTCATAGTTTCACCTTCAAATCCACCCATCGTGATATATGTGAAACACGGAAATTACATATAGTAGCTTCCATAAATACTTGCTAACTACATGGCTTCCTCAGACATTCTTTTGTGCAAATTCCCCACCAGCTCATGAGTCAATTTGCTAGTAAACACATCATTTAATCTTCTGTAATTCTCACAACACCTTTTCATTTGTGGGTGTGGGTAATATTCATCTAGTTTGATTACCTATATGAAAAGCTCATGATGCAAGCCTGTCCATTCTCTTGTGCATACCAAATAGTAAAATACATATGAGGTCATGTAAAATCCCTGATGCCCAAAATGACCATTGTTCAATTGATCATGTATTTCTTCAACAATTATCTCTCCCCAAAATTGGGTACCATCCAAAATGACTTGAATAAATAATTACATCCAGTGTTGAGGATTTAACGACACTTTTTTGAAGGATACATTTATTTTGACATGAAACCATCTCTTAATTGGAAAGGATTTGTGTAATTTCTTTAGGATTTATGACTAGGTCCTAATAGGTAACCAAAGTATCATCAATAAATCATTGATGAGATATATAAATTTATTATTCAAAGTTAGAATGTGACCTTTGAACTTTTATTCAAACAACATTATTTGGATGCATCTTCACAAGGATTCAAAAACTATAATAAATCAAGAAAGAAAAATAACCCCAACATGGTATCAGAGTATAGATCCACTAAGTTTTTGTCCACTTTTTTAGAGATCCAACCTTGAGGATAAAAATATTTTGCTAAATTAACTTCATTCAAAACACAAGCACAAGAAGTGCGAGTAATATTTTTTTGAAGCAATTCCCACCTTTAGAAAATAACCTAGGGAAAATTACCAATAACTTCATAGGTAGTACACCAAAAATATAAGGCGAGATAAGATAATTTCATCCAAAAAGAGACATAATCAATGTACTCCTTCAAATGATTGAATTAAGGCAACCAAGGTGACATCAATCCAAATTTGCAAAAAGCTTAAAATCATCAAAGATAAAGTTAGAGGATGGAACTAGTTTTTATTTGGTAACATTTTCTCCAGGAAAAAAAGTTATGGATAATGAACTAAGTTACATTCAAGGGAGTTTGGAGAAAGGAGAAAATGATTTGGATATCTGTCAGCAATAGAGAGCTCTTAAAGAGAAATGGGTTAGAATCAATAATCAAGAGGAAATATTTTTGAAGAAAAAATAAGGAATTGAATGGCTTACCGAAGGAGATAAAAATGCTAGATTCTTTCATCAATCTGCC
>MU226883.1:906487-925647 GCA_018584345.1 Thuja plicata | reverse complement strand
GGAGATTATAAAATGTGTCCTTTGAAGCTTTAAAATTCTTATGCTAGAGACCAGATTTGGTTTAGAGAGACTACTGTAGCAGATAAACACAGTAGAATGTGCTAAAGGTACTATGCATTTGATAACTAAACTTTTTTTCCGATATTTGAAAGTATTTTCCTTACAAAAATCAAAACCTTTGATCTTGCAGAATATTTCTATGACTGCAAATAGCCCTCCGTCAAGATTCACTGATGCTAAAGCATTGGTTTCCAGAAAATACCAGGTTTTGTAGACAGTCTGATTAGTAATTGTAGAGATCTATTCAAGGATTAGCATTGTTTATAATTTTTGTAACTTTCCTTGTAGGCTACATCTTTTGTTGGACCTCAACTTGAAGATGGGAAGTTGTGTGCATGGTGGAAAGTTGACTTAGAGAAAGGCCACAAGGTTTGTAACTATTCTTTTAAGCTCTTTATTTTCTTTAAAGTGTTAGGCTCTGTTAGCAGGTGCAAAGACAGCTTTCACAAGTGTATTTTTAACAAAGTGTTTTAATGAATATTTCAGTAGATATACTATTTTTGTTTTTTGTTCAACTTTTTTCTTAAACCAATACAGAGAGTTAAATAAAATTTTAAATAGATGTGACCTGCACATTGTTATAACATTTCATGTTAATTACCAACCAGGCATTGCTCATTGTTTCTTCTTTTATTGTGTTTTGAGGTTCTGTCATTAGAGAAAAAATAGGTCATGAGAGAAGCGTTTTAGTTGGAAGTTGCATGAGACTTGGATATGGGTACAGTCTCTGAAATAGAAATACATTTGGGATCAGGAGTTTCATGATGCCTGAAAGATGTAATTTGAAACCAAGCTAACAGCTAACCTACAAAATCTAAAAAAATTAGAGATTTAAAATTTTATACATGGATGAGCAAAGGACATGAAAAACATAGCAATAAAAGTTTCTCCTTATCCTGATGATAGATCACAGACTGTGATCTGAAGCGATATTTGAAATGTTGATACAATAAATTGACATAGTTTCTACCAGAAGAATTGATCATTTACATAGACTGTGGATGGTCATAACTATAAACAAAAAAAGATAATTATCTATTCAATTCCTTAAATAATTCCAATGCTTAATGTTAAAACTTAAAAGCTAGTCTTTATACTTTTATAGATGAAGCTATAAATGTCATGCCAAAAAGAATGTGGGATATGTCAGGTTCTATGGTTGTCTTTTGGCTTTGGAGCACAAAACATGCTAAGAAAACCTTTAATGGTAACCATGATTGACTCCTCGCATGAGTTAACCTCTAAAGCTTACATTATAGATTTCTGAAATTAATTGTAATGGCATTAAATGTCCCCTTAGCATGAACCAAACACACAAGAGTAGCATGTAGTTATATCTTTTATGACCTTCAACATCAATATTTCAAAGTAGTACATCATCCCTTGTGAATAATTACTAAGGATATGCGAGGGCCGATGACTCAATCTAGAAATTTATGATATTTTGATGCTTTTCCAAGATTTGACCTTTTCAGAAGTTGGTTACTGGTCCCTGGCATATCTATAAATCCATAAAATTGGATAGAAATTGGATGGAAGTCACTACAATCATGTTGTCCCTCCAGAGAAAACTTAATTTGGACTTCCCTACTCACTTTCCATTGACATAGTGCTCTTTACATACCTTTTATTGATGTCTACAATTGAAGGTGCTTTGTTAAAAAGCCAGCATTTGACGAAGGATGGTCATCTAAAACATGAGTTTATCTGGTAAGGGGTTGAAA
This sequence comes from Thuja plicata, assembly GCA_018584345.1. Lineage (NCBI taxonomy): Eukaryota > Viridiplantae > Streptophyta > Pinopsida > Cupressales > Cupressaceae > Thuja > Thuja plicata. Next base: position 923,863 of record MU226883.1, on the reverse strand, counting down.
CTATGAGAAACTATTGGAAGCATGACAACAATGATTTAGTATGTTTTTGGCTTACTTTCCTATTGGGCAATGTAGAGAAAATAGTTATTAAGAGTTGAAAATTTTCTTCTGACACATTTGCAGTTTTGAAATGTCTAGGAATTGACCATTCTTAAGAGATTCCTGCAACTTAGGTTGGAAGCATGTGTGAAAAAGGTAAATTACATTTAGCCAATATGTGAGAATGGAAAAAGTGAAATGAAAAGTAAAACATAGTGGATATATCCATCCATACTCTTATAAGCCCAAGACACATTAACATTATACAGAAACCTGCATGCACTTAAACATTAGGAAAGAGGGGTAAAATAAATTTTCTATATTTTCCACCGTACGGAGATACCTATGGATTTTATAGTTAAAATATCTAAGAAATTGGAAGATGATGTAAGAATTTTTGGCACATTTGGAAAGATTGATAGGCTTGAAAGCTATGCTCCCTTGTGTTTTGAGCTAAGATACTGATGCATCCAGGATAGGGCCAGATGGGGGAGCAGATGCAAGCGAGAGTAGGAGAGGAAGCTAATTCCCTATGGGTGCCTGCCAGAAGCTCATCCCAGTCATCCAGATGTGTGGAGATGCCTCCTAGAGGTATCCACACGCATCTGGATACTTGGGATGAGCTTTCAGAAGGCATCCACAGGGTACCTGGGCACATGGGAATAACTCCATGGCAGCTTTTCGATCCATTCTGTGACTAATTGAAAATATTCATTGAACGCAATGTCATACACACTCAACATTATGAGCATGCTACCTAAGTTGTGGCCCGTGATTGTTATGATCGTCTTTTCTCCCTTTTACTTTTTGATGACGATGTTGTGCCGCCCGAGTCTCTTTATTTCTTGCTCATCCTCCACCATGGCCACAAATCCCATCCAGTTGGCATGGTTGCTCCATAGTTTCTCCCCTGCCTAGGGATTTTTGAAGAAATTGGGGAGATTAATGTTGGAGGTTGCATAGAGATTAATAGATGAGATCCCCAACAAGTTGTTTCTGCAAAGTACTGACAATCGAGAAAGAAATCAGATCAACAACTATTGTTGTTGGTACTTTGCAGCAACAACTTGTTGGGGATCTCATCTATTTGGCTCACAAGAATTGACATTTTAGATGTTGTGGGCATGGTCTCTTGATTCATGTGTGGGCACCATGGGTTGCACTATAAAGTAGCCAATAAATTCTCTACTACAATCAAGGTACTCAAAATTTTGGGATTCACTACACAACGAGCATTGATTTCAACTCTGTGGACTACACAAATTCAGATTGTGTAAGTAATTCTCTGGATCGCAAGTCTACTTCAAGTTATAGCTTCTCACTTGGTTCAAGACTTGTTTGTTAGAGAGAAAGAAGCAATTTGTTATTGGTCCATCTTCTATTGAAGCCAAGTACCAAAACTGAGGCTATTTGGTTTCGGAATTTATTTTTTTTTAAATTCAATATAGGTCAAAATTTTGACATCCCTTGGTCAAAACATAAACTTATGCCGGTTTACGTTTTGACCATTCTGTGTCAAAATATTACATCATGGGTTTGGCATCCTCATCGGATGGGTCAAACATTTTGACCAAACTTGGTCAAAACATTAACTTAGGCCGGTTTAATGTTTTGACCATTCTGTATCAAAAATATGCGTCGTAGGTTTGACATCCTGGTCAGATGGGTCAAACATTTCAACCAAACTTGGTTAAAACATTAACTTAGGCCGGTTTAATGTTTTGACCATTGTGTGTCAAAAATATGTGTCGTGGGTTTGACATCCTGGTCAGATGGGTCAAACATTTTGACCAAACTTGGTCAAAACATTAACTTAGGCCGATTTAATGTTTCAACCATTGTGTGTCAAAAATATGTGTCATGGGTTTGACTTCCTGGTCGGACCGGTCAAACATTCTGACAAATGTTGGTCAAAGTTTTGACAAATAATATGGACATTTCAAGTTGCCAATTTCGACCAAGTTTGCATAGAAATGTCGATGTTAACAAGGATGTGTAGATCTTTCAACTAGAAAAATACTGACAAAGTGATTTGTGGGTCTTTCGACCAATCTGGGTAGATAGTTCAACCATTTTTTGTCAAAAATAGGGGCCAATTCTACTAGTGCTAGTTTTCAGCCTATTAATTAGGCCTCTAGACCAGTCTTGATCACTTGTCACCTAATTGATCTCCAAACTTCATTTCACCTCCTTCCACCTTTTGATCCCTTGAGGAGAATCCTTAGGGATTTTGAAAATTTCACTAAGTCTTTCCTCCAAGATCATGGGTGCTCAAACCAAATCCTTCTTCACCCTGTCCAGGCTCACCTATATTCAACAGTCAGCCATAGGGCTTCCCATTTGGTCTAGGAAATCCATTACAAAAACAAAAACCCTATTTACATAATCTAACCCTACTTCCCCCATGGTTTCAGTCAATTCCACTGGTGGGTTCTTAGGTTAGAGCCATTTCTAACTTTGCAACACTAGAAATGTCACTTGTAGACCAGTGACTTACAAAACTCTCTAACTTTACACTAAATGAACTTGAAATAAAAATATCTATTGCATAAGGAAGCTAATTGATAATACTACACCCCCATGGGGTCTGATCTTCTCTCCCAATCCGTACACAGCCGTACAGGAGTAAGAAGATAGTGCAGATTACAAAAACATAGTCACAGGCATCCGTACACAAGTACCAAAAACAAGTTCTGCAACTCAAAACTTCATTAACCTTCCCAAAACATAAAATACAAGCTCATATACTGAGCATGATCAGTTACAACCGCTCCAACTTGATTTTTCAACTTCTTTTCAAGAAGTTGCAAAAGTTGCTCGAGCAACTTTTCAATGTTGCTAGCAACTTTGTCATTTTGTGCATTTTGACTTCTTTTGTCAACTCGATGGTCATGATTGACTTCTATGACCATCATTAAGACATTTAGGGTCCTAAGACACATTCTAACCCCTAGGTACACAAAAATCACACATTTTGGCTTTCTAGGTCAAAATGACCATAACATCCCTCATGAGCTCATTTGGCTCTTGCAAACATAGAAATGACCACAACTTGGATCCACCCTAGTGGACCTTATTTTCACTCATCCTAAACACCTAACCTAACCCTAAATTACATCAAACACAACAAAAAGGGAGGTTCCCTACACCAAAAATACATGAGGTGGTTGTCATCGAAAGAAATCAATAAAGAAGATATAAAATATTGGAAGAGAAAAATTCTTCATCTTATGTGTGAAATGCGAAAGTGTCTACCTTCAAATTTTTTCAATGCACAAGAACACTACCTCATCCATCAAGTTGAGGAGATTGAATTTTATGGACCTGTACAAACTAGGTCAATGTGGATAATTGAGAGGCAGTTGAAATTTTTGAAGGGCTTGGTTCGACAGAGAGCACATCCTGAGGGTTCTATGGTGGAGGGATATATGGTATACTAGACCATGTTGTACATTAGTGAATATCTTCCTAAGTTTGTAGTAAAGATTCATGTAGATCATATTTGGGATCCCAACTCTATTAACAAATTTGAATGGGAGTACTGGATGGGGAAAGGTAGATTGAGAAAAGTGAGTGGTAATTATAAGATGTTATTGTAGTTAATTAATTCTTATAAATATTCAATATAAGTTATTTGTAATTGGTCTATTGTTTTTATATAGTTGGTCGAGAGTGGAATGAAATACATTTGTATATTGCTAATAATCTTGATTAGATGACGGTATGGATTGAACGATGTCAAAAAAATGGTTGATCATTAGCATGGGAAGGTGTTGCTTCATTGGTTAGAGAAGCTCATCTTAATGGAGATTCCAATGTTATGCCAATGGTCATTTATCTAGCATATGGTTTAAGAGGTAGACAGGTACGTAAAAATTTATTAATGATCGCGACCCATATGTTTCATATCAACTCACAATGCAAATAATTTTCACACACTTGAAAAATTGCAGGTCAAGCACCACAAAGATATGTACTATCATGGCCAAAAATTTCGCATAAAAAAGTTGGATGACACGAAGAAAATTTGTGATTTTGGGATAACTGTTGTCTTCGAGGTCACTAATATTTCATCTAGAAACTACATACATCCTCAACAATCTCAAAATCAATAAAATGGGATCTTGTATGATATACTTGAGTGTGACTTTAACTCCTTCAAATTAATTTTATTCATCGTCAAATGGTACAGGCTACGACTGAAACAAAATGATCCTGATAGAACTGTTATTCAATATGATAATAGATTTATAATGATTAATACAAGGTTTTTTGAGCTTGTTGGAGATGAGCCATATGTTTTTCCAAGCCAATGTGAGAAAGTGTTTTACTTAGAGGTTCCACATAAACTGGGTTGGTCATTTTTTGTTAGACATGATCCAAGAGGAAAGTCGGTAAAGTATAATGTGATGGAAGAAGAAGATACTGAAGAAGAAGAAGAAGAAGAAGAAGAAGGTGGTGGTGGTGGTGGTGGTGGTGGTGGTGGTGGTGATGATGATGGTGGTGGCATTGATGGTGATGGCAATAGCGATGGCGATGGCGATGGCGATGACAATGGCGACGGCGACGGTGATGGTGATGGCGATGATGATGATGATGATGATGATGATGATGATGATGATGATGATGATGATGATGATGATGATGGCGATGGTGATGATGATGAGATGGATGAAGAAGATGATCAATGACATGATTGAAATGTACAAGTTGGTATGTGATTTAATTATTTATATACATTTATATTGATTAGTATATATATTTAATATTGATTTATTGATGTATTCAACTCTAATGGCATTATATATTAATTTATTGATGTATTAAACACATCGTCACCCATTCTATTGATGATCTTGCATTCCATATATAAGGTAAATGTAATTTTTTCATGTTTACGATCTTACATATTGTTCATGTTGTCTTCTACGTAATTTTTAACATACATATAATGTAATTTTTAGCTAACTTAAGATAAATGATTCACAAATACAAGAAATTTAACCCCTTTGACAAGGATCTTGCACAGTGACATGGATCAGCAAGTATAAGTGAATACGCCATATAGAAATAGTTTATTAATTTATTGCTTTCTCTTTACACCCATCTTCATTGAGTGGTTTAATAATAAGGTATTAACTTGCTCATGATTTAACAGTTTACCCTCAACATCAATTTTATGGCCGACTTCATCAACATTGCCCTCATTTAGAAAAATACCTCGCTCCTTACCAACTATATATCTCATTTGATGGATTGCAGGAACCACCAAATAGGTACTTGTCAGATCTATCTTTCTCCAATGAGGGTAATGCGGGAATGGTAGATGAAATTTTGACATGTAGTGTGACTAAAATAGGGAGATCAACTAGAGGTCAAAATATTATAAAAAAAATTCAATAAACACATGCAACTTTTCATTGCTGAAGGGGGGTCATGTTCTTATGATGATGAGAGAAAAGGCGACATCAAGGTGCTCTTTGGGTACACACATCTTGAGAAAGAATGGGTACCCAAGGGGCTACCTCTAATTAACACTGATTTTTGTGTTAACGAGAAGATATATCACATAGATCCATCCTCATTACATGGTTTGGGCCTATTTTCCATGGATGGGATAAAGGTATGTTACAAAAAATTATTGAATTGATGGTCGGACCTTGTTACAATTACAATGATTGGATGCAGATTGTTCAATATAAAAAAAGTATGCATAGGTATGCACTGTCAGAAAATTATATACAATGGAAAGAAAATGATCAAAGTAAAAGATTTTCTATGTACATTGATGGGAGACCAAAAGAAACAGGGAATATTGTAGGCTTTATAAATAGTACGCAACCTAGGTCAACTAATAAGAAACTTAATTACATATTTGAGGCGCGTGAGGGGAATCATGTTTTTGTATGTGTGATAAAATCAATAAGTGCAAGGGAAGAACTAATAATAGATTACCATTTGAATTGCATAGATACAAACAAAGTTACTATCATGGGGGTGGTAAGTACTATATACCAGTTAAACTAACCTCAAGTTTATGACTCTAATATACCATTTTATTAATAAGTTTTTTTGATAAGTCTATTGCTTTCAGTTCGCTAAAGTTTTAATATTTAATCTTTGTTATAGGACAACATGGATCCCCCACATGATAGAGGCCACGGGGATGCTCCTCCCACCTATTCTTCAGCAAAGGTAAACCTTATTGTAATTATACAAATTAGATAGTTGAAAAATGTTATATTATTATGTTCTTTTATATAGGGTTTTGGAGTTGTTCTGATAGTTTTACTGATATTCCTGTCACAAATTGATGTTCAAGATAGGGGAAAAGAACCTGCAACAACAAAGGCAATAGTTGTAGATATGGATGACGATATCCCAAATATCCCTAACCCTATAAATATGGTGAAGAAAAAATTTTAAAAAAAAAGTCAGTGCAGAAATTATTAACATTTTGGATGATCCAACTCCAATCGAGGAGATGTTGAAGAGGACAAATGAATTGATGTCGCAAGCATGTCGTTATGAAGTAAGCAGTAATGAATCTTTAGTTATAAAAAAAATTCAATAAAGGTTTATATTTTATACTCTTTTATGTCATGAACTAAAATATGTATGTGTTCTTGTTACAGAAATTTTTGTTTGCTCAAGTACCTAGTCATGGACATCATGGTGAGGCCGGTACTAGCAGAACTCCCACCTCAGGTAAAATAATCCTTAAGTTTATAAGTTACAAGAAAAATTTTCTTTGGAACATTCCAAAACTTCATTGGACTTACTGATTAGAAGTGTAAATTTTTCATTGGACTTACTGATATCATAGATACATCTATAGGAAAAGGTACAATTACAACTAATTCAAAATTTCTAAGAAAATCTTCACTTAAAATTTATTGAAAGCTACTCTTACTTTTATTATTTCAAAATATCTTTGCTAACAATGTATTATTCAGTTCATCAAGTGCAGGTGACTCCTCCTAGAAGGACCGGTCATTTGAGATTGCCGAGTGCAATGTCGACAACAAGGATCATGCAAACATCAATGCCTTCACGGTCTATGCCTGGTAATTCCTTGTTTTGTTATATTTGGTTTTGTGTTAGTTATGATTTGATAATTTGTACTTTAATCTTGGGTGCATCTCATAGTGGATTAATTTTGTGCAGTAGGAGATACACCGGTGACTTCTACGCTGGATACAGATCAGAGTACCTATATTGGTGATAATTCACCATCATTTCCTAGATCTACCCGTGTTTCTAGCACGGGAGTTATGCAGACGTCATTGTTGATGTATGATAAAGAATTGATGCCTTGAAAATGTTTTAAGCTTCCTGGTACTTTAAACTTATTATTATTTATATTATAATTGTAATTTACTTATTCATAAAAAGTTTTGGATTGATGATCACATGACATTTTTGCAGGGAGCGATTGTTTTTATAAAATGATTTTTGACTTGACATTAAAGATATTTGGTCCCACCATACGTACAAGGTGGAACATCATAAGTGAACTAACCCTATCCCACAATTTTATTTTATATCATTAATTTGTACAATATTTTTCCTTTCATTTCATTTCTTTTACTATATTCAAGGTATGCAACTTTAGTTAATTTTTCTATTTAACAATTTTTGTGTTTTTTCTTAAAAGGTGGAACTTACAAGAAAAAAAAGTTAAAAGAACAGCTTATAAAATATTTAGAGCATGAGTTTGGTAGTAACATTTTTTAGGAGAAGAAAATTTTAGAAAAAGTTGTCAAACATCTTAAGACTGCGAGGGACTCATATAGAAGGAATCTCGTCTAGAACCCAAAGTATGAGTGTCCTCCCTTTATTTCAATGAGGCATTGCAATGAATTCATTTTGGATGCAAAGAATAAAGGGGATACTCAAAGAGGAATTACACAACCAAATGAGAAAAGAAGGTATGTGATAGTATTAACTACTAGTAGAATGTAATTATGCACTAATTAGTGATCTTTATATCTATATAATCTAACATATTTCAAACTTTTCATAGGTTGCGGGACACATCAAAGGCTACAAAGGCCAGACTACAAAATATTGGCCAGCATGAACTTAGATCTAGTAGTTATTCAAAAATTCAAGCACAAATTGTAAGTAGCATTAAATGAAATTTCGGATCTAAATTTTTATAATTGCAAATAATTTTATTTAATCAAAAAATGTAGGGTTCAGAATTTAATTTAGAGGCCACAAAAGAACACAAAAAAATTGTCTTCAATGAAGGCTATCAAGTCATGGTTGAACGTGTTAGAAACATTAAAAAAATGGAAATGAACTTAGGAAATAATCCAAGAGAGTGAGCAAGAGCAATATTTTTACCAAGAGAGAGAGAGAGAGAGAGAGAGAGAGAGAGATTGCTTCAATAGATCAAAAACAAAATTCACCAAAATGCTCCAAGACCAATACAAGAACTCAAAGATTTTGAAAGGGGAAAAAGCAAGAAAAAAAATCCCTTGTGTATAATATGCATGAGGAAAGAATCCAAGAAGGAGAGAGAGCTTGAGAAAGAATCTCATTACAACATTGTGAGAGAAAGAATGAGAATGAGAGAATAAGAGATAAGAATTACCATGAGAACCAACATGTGATAACCAACCTAAGAAGTGTGTGAGACGCATCTCTTAAGTAGAGATGAGTGAAGAAGTTTGCATGTAACTTATATGTCCAATGAGTTCCACATTCACATTAAGTGTGTGTCATGTGTAGAAATCCTCTTAAGGAGGAATATCTAATTTCCTTATTAAAGGAAATACAAAAAAGTGAGATGTCCTCCTACTTGGACTAGAGGACAAGAACAAATTAGGATACCTTGGTTTATCCTTTAATTACATAGTTCACCAAGGAAAGATTAATTTCTAACACCCCCCTTTAATCTTTACCTGGGGTGTTTACAAGGGGTATGAAACCCATTTGTTTTACAAAAATATGCAACTTGATCTTCAATATAAGGAAGAAATTGTATTCTCTTCAAGTTTGCAAGTATTCTTCTCAAAACGTGATGTAAAAGAAGATTTGGTAGAGCCAAGAGATGTAGATAGGACCTTTAAATGTGTTCAAGTGGAAGAATATGCACATCTACAAGTAGTCTTGTGATTCATAGGACATGCATAAATAAATTGATGTCTTTGGAAAGGTCCATGATATATCACCTAAATAGAAGAACCAAAAGTAGATTTTCCATAGTTGGGATCTACCCTTGATACAGATCAGTACACCTTTGAAAAGAAACTTATAATATGTATCATAAAATCATTCAACTTTAGATAATTTTTGAAAACTTTAGAATGAGATAAGCATGAGCTATCATAAAAATGTGCAATCTAGCTAACATGATATCAAGATAAACCATATGCTCAAAGTTTCAAAAAGAACAAGTTAGGTACAAAAGTATTTATCAATGCTCTCATGAAAGAAATATACTAAAACACAAATGATCACAGACAAGGTCAACTAATGAAACCTACATCAACAATGTGTTAATCACATGGATATAGACAGTCCACTAATGAATCATGTCACTGCAAGAAAATGGGTGATCAATCCACAACCTGCATGACTCATGATCTAAGAAAGGAAGAATACAGTGCATTATCACATTAGTATATTAATCAAAGAAATATGAGAGAGACAATAAGAAATTATAAGAACATGAGATTCAAGCACCAAAGTAATGTAAGATCCTGATTTTCCAAGCATGTTTATCATTATCAAGAACCATAAGACAAGATTATGAGGAGTAATAACATATTTCCTGCCAGAGATATCCAACAAAATTCAAGAAGGATGTCAAGAACAATATCCTCACCAAAAAAAAAGGAATAGAAAAAGTTGATAAACATCAACTGAAATAAGCGCATCCAATGCAACTTACAAATGGAACAAGTTGATAAAAATCAACTGAAGTAAGTCCAACCCAGTGCAACTTACAAATGGAACAAGTTGATAAACATCAACTGAAGTAAGTGCAACCCAGTACAACTTACAAGTGGAACAAGTTGATAAACATCAACTAAAGTAAGTGCAACCCAGTGCAACTTACAAATGGAGCAAGTTGATAAACATCAACTGAAGTAAGTGCATCCCAGTGCAACTTACAAATGGAACAAGTTGATAAACATCAACTGAAGCAAGTGCAACCCAGTACAACTTACAAGTGGAACAAGTTGATAAACATAAACTGAAGTAAGTGAAACCTAGTGCAACTTATAAATGGAACAAGATGAACCCATAAAAGATGCAACTAAGTGCATAACAATAGATCATATAAAACTTGAGAGCAATTGATGCTAAATAAATAAATAATCCACTAGAAGGCAATGATGTATGATTACGTTAAAAAATCAAAACTAAGCAACATTAAGGACATAAGGTAACAATTTTAAATACTAAAGAAAGCAATACCCCTGAAGATGTGTCATACCACTGAAAGGGCTAGTAATATTATGACAAATTGTGATTATCTTTATCCTCCTTAGAATTAGAACTTGTCAATTTGATTTTTGGATTTAGAGTCGATATAATGTGACTAAATAAACTAGAATACAAGATATAATATGTTAAAATAAATCCAAAAGTGGAATTTAATGCGAATGTTACCGCTTAAATTGCAAGAAAGTAAAAAAATTAAAAAAATTAAATTTTTTGTTTAAATGATAAAAAAAAATTATTGCATCTATTTAACAAAGTGGTAATTGAAATATGTTTATATTGTTAAAATAAGCATGAGGTTAAAACGATATAAAAAATTACGAAGCATAAATTTTGTTTTAACATTTAAATTTTTTGTTAAACAAGATTGAGTAAATTTTATTAAAAAAAGAATCTAATGAAAATCTATGGAAGAGCAGAGCTACAAGAAACCTGGATGGAAGAAATGTTAGAATAATTCTGCAACTTTTGAAAAAAAGATATAAGGAATCTAATGGTTATCCTGCATAAACCAGAAAAATGAAGCAATGAAAATATATAACTTTACTTATTCTGGAAAAGTGCAGAGGTAAAAATGTTATAATTATAGGATGTAATAATAGAAAATGATATGAGGTCTGAGATGAAAGCAGTTATGAAATGGATCGGTGCTCAGGAAGGAGTAGCGGCTCTGTCAATAAACGGTTTTCCAGTAGTGGCAGTGGGTCCTCTATTTCTTCCTAATTTCTGGCACACACAGATGTCAAAAGGTCCACCAGTATGTTCGCAGAGGATGAGAGTTGTCTTGAATGGTTGGATGCACAGCAGCCGAATTCAATGATAAATGAATCCTTTGGTAGCTAAAAGGATGGAAAATTATTTCGGAGCAATTTAATGCACAAAATATTACCATAAATGGAGAACAAATTGAAAAGTTTATCTTCATCTATTTTATTTGGGTTCAAGTTAGAAACTAGAATCACGCATCTATCATTGTTACTAGTAAATCTGCATGGTAAGACACCACCAAAGGCTTCCATAATAGCAGCTCCACTGGCAGTAGGCATCTGTACAAAATTTAGTCCCATCGCTGGAGAGAAGAAAGGTCTATTGTGCAATGTAATGTTGCACTAAGGAATGTTGCGCTGAAATAGCCAAGCAAAAAAGAATGTTGCGATGAACACAAAGCTGGGTTGAGGTGTATCTAGAATACAATGTTGCTCTAAGAGATATTTTAATGATGCACAAGAAGAATAGAAAGGAATGTTTTAATGTTGCGCAATGCAAAGCAGCTCAAGGAGTGAGATGTTGTGCATGAATGTTTTAATGTTGCACAACAATGCTAAGGGAGATGCTGCCAAATGTGAACGAGATGTTGCGTAATGAGAAGACCAAACGCATGGGAGAAAGGTTGCACATGGGGAGAAAGAGGTAAAATCAGCACAAAGAAGACACTATGCAAGGGGACAGAGAGCCCTATGCAAGGAGTGAAAGAAAGTGCGCAAAGACACTCTACAAAATTTGATACTAGCATTCTCCCGCCCATGCCAAAAAAGGAGTCATGGTAAATATGTGGACTTCCATCAATCCCAAATGTGAATTCATGGGCCAGGCATGATGGGTGTGAGTATATGGGAAGTTGCGGAAAGAAAAAGATGCAATGCAAAGGAGATGTAGAGAACTTGGAGAAGGTGTTGCGTAAGCAGCTAAGGAGAAGGAGAGAGGGCTAGCAAGAATGTAGCATAAGGGGCTAGGAGACCTGTGTGAGAGAGGGGGAGAATCTACAATATGATATCTGTTAGAATACTATCTTCTTCAAACCACCTGAATAGCACGAAGAAACTCTTCCAGAACAAGGAGATAACCAACAGAATAGATATAGATAAATATAAATATTGTAAACAACAAATAGATGTTATTAAACAGAGATGAAGCAGTGAAAGCACAAGAATATAACTTATATAAAACGCTGATAATAAATAGATTAAACCAAAATATTATTATTATACTTAATGTTTATTACTAGATATTTTCATTGCATCTCTATTAAATGTTGCACAAACACCAAAATGTGCCAAAGCATATAAAAAATATTGAGATATATAATATAAAAATAGTATGAAAATGGAAAATTAAAAATTAACAAGGTTATGTTATAAAACAATGTTGCAAAAAAAATATGAAATCGTAAACAATAGATTAAATCAAGATATATTAGATTTTGAGGGAAAAAAATCAGAATGAATAGAGCAAAGTATACACCTTCAAACAAGATTGTTAGAATGAAAAAAAATGCATGAAAAGAAAACCCTTGTGGTTTCCTGACTGAGGGTGAGGTTAAATTTTTTTAAAAAAAACTTGAAATAGAGATGAATACACTTAGATTTGTAAAAAATGAAAGAAAACCCTGCAAACAAGAGTTAGATCAACAAAAAATATGATTTCTTCCCCTCAACCAAGATATCTTTCAACTATTTCTACATGCAACACTCAAAACAAGGATTTAAACTAGCTCTGATACCGTGTTAGAAATGTTAAAAAATGGAAATGAGCTTAGGAAATAATCCAAGAGAGTGAGAAAGAGTAAGAGTTTTACCACACACACACACACACACACAAAGAGAGATCAAACACCAAATTCAGTGCCAAAATGTTGCACAACACAAGAACTCAAGGATTTTGAAAGGGGAAAAAGCAAGAAAAAAACCCCTTGTGTATAATATGAATGAGGAAAGAAGCCAAGAAGGAGAGAGATCTTGAGCAAGAAGCTCATTACAACATTGTGAGAGAAAGAATTAGAATGAGAGAAGAAGAGAGAAGAATTCCCATGAGAACCAACCTAAGAAGTGTGTGAGAAGCATCTCTTAAGTAGAGATGAGTGAAGGAGTTTTCATGTAACTCTTATGTCCAATGAGTGCCACATTCACATTAAGTGTGTGCCATGTGTAGGAATCCTCTTAAGGAGGAATATCTAATTTCCTTTTTAAAGGAAATACAAAAAAGTGGCATGTCCTCCTACTTGGACTAGAGGACAAGAACAAATTAGGATACCTTGGTTTATCCTTTAATTACATAGTTCACCAAGGAAAGATTAATTTCTAACAGAATGCCTATGCCAAGCTTCCACTGGCCCAACCCAAGAGTCTCCTTCATCGGTTGAATAGGTAAATATGCCCAATCAAAAATATTTGAAATTGAATACTTGAGAAATCTATTTGTTGTTAATTTCAAACATAAATTAACTATTTTTGTTTTTAAAAAGCAAATAGTGATAACAATGTGCATGACAGTGCAATGCAGCCTCGTAATCCTAACACATAACCTACGCTAATGAAACAAAAAAAAATGACTGTAATTAACATTTTTTTCTAATGAAAGAACATTGTCTTAATGAATGTAATTTTGTACTAGTAAATGTTGATGAATGTTATGTGATTATAATGATTGAATGTTACATTTCAAAAATGGATGAATGAATGAATGTTATTAGATGTTAATGGAGAATTTAGAGTGATGTTAGGGGGGAGGGGCCAAATGAGCTTCCACCTTCACATAGTTGGCCTTGTTAAGTAGATAATATTAAACTATCCTCGAAACCAAGTGAAGCTCAAACTAAACCAATGACAAGTACCTTCAATTCAGATCCAATGGCCAAACACTCTCATAAGTCCTATTCCTCAAGGACAAGTACCCCTCCCTATGTACACTCAAGTCCTATTCTCTTTGCATACAATTCTTATTATTCTTCGTTGTAACAAATACTTTTTTGTGTTCTTCGTAGGATGATTATCTTGATTGCTTTGGTGATCCATAGACTATTGGAAAGGTGAGGTCATTCTCTAATATAGATGCAATAGAAACTTGTAAGGTAACTAGTTGTTTGCCTTTACATCCTTCCAAGGTAATTTTGGACTCAAATGTGCGTTCATTTAGAGTGAGGCCTTTTTCAGTGGCTCTTATTTTCTTTTGAATTACATTGTTAAAATTGATTCATAATTGAGGTGAGAAACAGTGGATTACATGGAGAGAGTGAATGAAGATGCTCTTACTAAATTGAACTTCACTTTCTAATGTGTACAGATATACCCAAGTGACCCACTCTGCAGGGAATAGCAACAACACTGCCATAGGTCAGTTTTCGCATTATTTAATTTTGTAAAGCTTATGTAATTTTTAAATTATCATGATAAGAAAATTAAATTCATAGAAAAAATGAATAGATGTTCCCAAGGAACAAGAAATTAGGTAATGCAGTTGTGAATATCTCTTGTATATTTGGAATATAATTATAACATGCTTATGCTTTTGTCAGGGGTTTGGTTAGTACTTCTTGCCTAGAACCTTTCTAGTGTGTTTAACATTCATGTGATATTAGCATGAGTATTCCATTAAGATGTTAGAAACCATTATAGTGTGACTATTATAAAAAAAATTGAACAGTGACCTGCCAAAAATCATTCGGTAGTCCATCTATCATATCAAAACACTATTAACTTTAACAATGTATACTTTGTTTATAAGTTATATTACTTTCACATAAATATATAGGGTCATATTATCCATTTAATTGCTAAAAAAATTGTGTCCAATACATTGGAAGATTCACTGTGCTTTACTGTCACCTTAATTTGACATCTCTTGTATTTCACTCTTCAATCTCTATAATTGCAAGGATTAATCTCTATCACTGCAATTTTACAATTTCTCTACCATTGTTTATTTGCATAGTGACCTTGTCATCATCCATCATTACCAAAATTCTCCTTTCCTAGTACTATCCTCTGCATAGTGTCACCTTGGATGAATGTCCTTTAGTGGATTGTCATCTTATCCTAAAACTATTAGTGAGTCATGCTATTGAGCCTCAAAACACTTTCATGTATCTTCTTTGGGACTGCCATCAAGAATTGTTGCATGCTCAGTGTCATTTGGTATGATTGTCATGGGATAACTGTCCTCATTGTGATGTTTCTTGTGGCTCTATTTGGATCGTTGGTGGTCTTCAAAATTCTATCTTCATTGTGACTATAAACCATTTAAGATCAACTTTTTTTGACAATAATTTGTTTAGCACTGAGTGTTCTAACTATAGTTCATCATGCCCTTGGACTAATTTTCTTTAATCAATTCAAACAACATTTGTGATTTTCATATGAAAATTTAGATTGTCTTCCATTTTTGCATTTTAGTTTCTTCAAAGGACTAACTATTCTATGGTTTGTCTTTTTTGTTTCTATAGAGTTGCAATTATAAACTTTCCATCCAACGTTTTCAAAGTTTGTCCTCCTCTTTCTTGTAAGGTTTTATAGACGGTTTCTACAAAACCTTAATGTTTGGACTTATGACTGTCCATTAATTTATTTGGCAAGAAAGTCACTTCAACATGAAGGTTTTATTAATCATCCTTTAGCATTGTCCACTGTTATCATTAATAGATATACTAACAACTAGTTGTGTGGGTTTCCATAGCAGCGTTAGGTATAACATATGTCAAAGTAACGTGTATACCCACACATACATGAAATAAAGTCCATGATTTCTACCAAGTTATCAACAATGGATCCCTGATCTATATGATGAATATCAAGTCCATGATATTCATCAATTCATAAGAATAACTTAGCCATGAGCATAAGTATATCCAACTGAAAAATCTTATCTTATGAATTCACATAAGTATAAGAGTAACACAATGATCATATCATAAACAAAATATTATCCACATAAGAGTAGAAACTATGATCACAAGAATCAAAATGTGTTCACATAGAACCACATGTAATATAGTCTCAGATATAATCAATAAATATAGACTCGACTATAAAAGAAAGTATGATCCATACATACACAATAAGCTACTAAACTATGCTCCATACATACATGCTAAAGTATACAAATGATGTATGCTCCATATATTAAGTATACTAAATGTAAACAAATGTAATAACCAATATCCAAATTTATTTCTCTCATAGAACAAGCATAATTCATCCATTATCCATAGACAAGTCTTAGCCATAAGCATAAGAGTACTCGCATAAGTCTCACCACATAAGAGTAACCAAATTTGTCCAACATATAACCTAGTGCAATGTGGTCACATATAGAGCAAGATGCAATATAGTTTCCTCTATAAATAAATGTATTCACACATATATATGATCAATATAAAAGCATATAAAAAGGATAACATATATCCATATAAAGTATGCTCTCGTGCATACAACAACATTATCTCTAAGTATCATAATGTATGTTCCCATAACATCATGTGTCATAACAGAAATATGTCAAAGTAAATGTTCATAATGTAATGTATGCTCCTCATGCATAACAAAAGTATAATTGATGCAAGGTATGTTGCTAATCAACTGTGTATGATCCCATGCATAATCAAGACATATGCTAAGGTAAAGTATGCATACAAAATAGAATAATGTCAATGCAAAGTATGCTTCCATAGCAAGTAATCAGCATGACATAAGGAAGGAGTTCATAACACAAAATTAAGTGAGCCCATGATTGAACTCCCTCTTAAACCACATACCCATAATGAAGTCATACCAAGGTATATGTTACTCAAGGTAACCTACTCAGGGATAACTTTAAGAAACCCCCTCCTAGGAAAAAGTGTAAAATCCTGGTGAATCATACATTAATTTAGGGGAAAATATTTATTGATGATGGCAAATTGTTTTTCCAAATTAGGAAAATAATATAAAGGCGTAAGCAATTTTTCCATCCCAAATGAAAATTCCATAAATCCTAGCGAATTATAAATTAATGGGGGGAAAATATATAATATATGAGGCGAATTATTGTCTTGTGAAGGTAAAAAAAATATTTGTACTGGCAATTTTTATGTGTTGTTTTAAAATATATTTATTTTATTGGCTA
>MU226883.1:863981-887120 GCA_018584345.1 Thuja plicata | reverse complement strand
GAACAATGTAGTATGATGCAACAATTATGCAATGAATGAAGTTGGAATAATATATATTTACAATTGTATTCCCAATGCCACAATGGAATATAATGAATCTTAACAAGGCTATGACTACAATAGATACTTAGAAGTTTGAATATATATTAATGGTTGTCTCTGAAATAACAATATGGAATATGCACATACCCTACAAGCCTGCTCCGATAGACAATGAAATATATGTTGCTATGACAGGATAATCAATGGTAGATAGTGTTGCCTCTAATATGCTTGATAGTTGATACGACTTATACAATCTTCGATTCTAGGGCCGTCTTTGATATGGAATTATGATTTATGCTTGATATATGGTGTCATCTCTGATCTATTGTATAATGCCTACACTTGAATCTATTAGGTTGTGATAGCAACCAAAATTCTCAATGAGTGATATCCACAAAGGGAATGATTTATAAAATCAATAATCAATATACACCTCTCATAGCCGATCATATCATAATATTACTACGCAAGAATCAAATACAGGGATTCTAAAACTTTCAAATGTATTTCATTTACATACTAAGATCACTCAACTCAAACCCTACATTCATGGAAATGATTATATTCACTTGCCCTAACCTACAGGTTTCGTTGGATTCTCAGAAATGCCCTCCTCCTGCCGGCGAGTGAACTGAAAAAATGAGTTTCACTTTTCACTTTTTTTTTTGTTTATATCCCATATTCGTCAAACTTTCGAAAAACTCAGGATCGTCAAAATTTTGATGAAATCAGGGTCATAAACAAAAAAATAATAATCTAACAAGCCAAAAAATGCCTTGGTTGAAATTAAAGGTAGAAAATAGCTATCAAATGTATTAGTGGTTGATCAAAGAAGTCTAGAGTGATCACCCCTCCTTCTAGCCCAGAGTTGCCTACCACCTCCACCCGAGCGGCCACCAAAACTAAGGCTAAGATGTTGTTGGAAAAACTACCCTTAACCTCCAAATATCCCAAGGACGGTGCCCTTGTGGGATCAAAGATAGATTCCAGAGTTTAGGAAATAACGGACACGGGGCCCAAACCTTGGGCAGAAATGCAAGGCTTGATTCAAGCCATTTACAAACTGAAGGCCACCGGAGATAAACTGGCCACTCAGATTTCTGCCTCTAGCATCATCAAGGAAGAAAATTTCCTTGTTTGGTGCAATCACTGGAGTTAATACTCCAATTGGCAACATTGTACAATGCACCAACTCAGACCATCCTACTTCTGGATCCCCAGCCACTACAGTACCCAGCAACAATCATCACTTTGGACGCAGCAACTTTCATCTCGGGGCTGGGGATCCCACAGTTTAATGGATCCATTATCTGGAAATGACTCCAGACATTGTAGGAGTTCGAGGGTGGTGAACTTATTTCCCGAAAAGATATCAATAGCCACTAGCTTAAAATCCCAAAGAGGGATTGCAGGAGGATGAAATTGGAAATTCCCCGCGGGGAGTTCAAGGAGCCCATTCAAGTGGGCATTGTATTTCTATGCAGGATCTTCTAATTTCCCCATGCCCAAGATTTATTTCCATGGATGTACTACTTTCTGTACTGCATCACCACTCACAGTCAGAATTTCAACTGGGCAGCCCTCATATCCAATCACATAGACAAGCCGTTGAAGAGCGTTGTCCATAGTTCCAAGTTCTACATGACATCATATGTGCTATGGGCACAGCACAACAAAGACTGGCTTTTCCAGGTTTGGGAATAGTTGGAGAGCTTGGAAACGGGCCAGGCCAAATGACACCATGGGATCATTATCCCCAAGTGCAATGGGAACTTAGTTTCTCAAATTTTTGTCGGGTAAATGATGCTTTCATTTACCACAACATTCTAACACTTACTCAGGATTCTGGGTACCGACTATCAAAAGTGGCGATGACTTTGATCAGCACCTATGGCCGTTATTTTATCTAATTCCAACATCACACCTACATTCAAGTGACCGGCTTCAACAGGAAGCCCCATCTTCTTCCCTGGTATTGTGGGGATAGAATTATTCTTTTAGAGTTTGGCCGGCAGATGATGGAACTGCACACCTTCTTTAAATTGAAGAAGGTCATCAACGTCCCATTCCCATTCTCATGTGGGAATTATACATGCAACCTCACCGCAGCTAGGGAGGTAGACAGTAAATTGAAAAACTTGGGGCTGGTGGAATTCCACCACGCCCAAAAAAACTACGATCCCCTCGGCAAGATTGCCACAGCACTCCCCCAGGTGTCCCCACCACATGAAGTGGATATTGAATACTTTTGGGTGGACTTCCAAGACATTTTTTATCTCTGGGCCCGACTGCATTCATGGATGAGCAAAGGGCTCATGAAATCACTTGACCTTCAGACTTTCCCAAAAGGCTTTACAGATGACGGGCCGCTAGAAAATCTAGCATATAAGGAACAGGGACTGGACAAGCTAGATCTTCCTCCAGTGGATTGGGTCACCCCTAAGGACCTAACAATTGAAGGGGTATGTCACCCCATTTTGGAAGCAAGTCACAAGTATTTTTCCTACGCGTGTCCTAAGAGCACCCAAAAGAAGCCAATGATTAGACGGGCCACTCCCTCTTCAGCCAGTGCCAAACCTTCTTCATCTTCCACAGATGCTGAACCCAGCATAAGCAAAGGCAAAGAGAAAGAGGGAACCCCAGCCAAAGTGCCTCCATAATTCCCCACCCTTCTAATGGCTCAGCTACATCAACAAATGGAGTCGAAAAAGCTGGCCTGCCAGCAAATAAGTATATAGGTATCCTCCGGCCTCCTTGTAGCTCCAATGGCATATGCTCACCTGGGAGGATCCCTGTCATTGGAAACCATGATGAGCAGACAGACTTTCATTGAGGCAGAGTCTACTAGTATTCTGGACACCGGGGCTCCGCTAATGAGAAAGAAGAAGAAGAAGGTGACCCCTACACCAAGCACAGTTTCCAGTCCCAGTATGTCAGAGATGCCCCCAGTGGATGTTAGTCCAGACTCTCCCAAACTAGAAGATATTTCAAACTCCTTGCCCCCGCATGATGATTTTGATGAAACTTTCTCAGCGAAGGAGCTCATGGAACTCCAACAAGGTATAGGTCATGCGATGGAGGAGATTGCAGCTCAGGATAAAGAAGAGGCCCCCGTAGAAAAGGAAGTCCCAGGAGAGAAGGATACATCAGAGCAAGAGGCTCAAGAAGAAGTACAAACAGGGCCTAAGTAGGAGAAGATACCGGTCCAGGATACCGAAGACACACCAAGGAAACACATAGATGATCAATCGATGGTCGAGGAACCCTGATCCATGGGATCAACTGTACCCTCGATCATCACGCTCCAAATGCCTTTGGTTACTCTGGGTGATCAAGAGCCCCGGAGCACATTTGGTGAAGTAGTAACGGTGGCCACCTTTTTAAATTTTCACTAGAGACCTCACCCACCTCCAAAGGATGTTCTGGTGGAAGAGAATATTCCAATGGATGAGGCCAATAAGGCCCAAGAACAGCAGCAGCAGATCGATCAAGAAGTCCTAGACAATGAAAATGCAGAATCAGTTGACGTTGGGAGGGATGAGGAGGTCCCTAAAAATATAGATGATATTGAGACTGGAGAAAGAGTTCTGGATAGTACAAAAAAAGATGCCAGTGTGGCGAAAAACATTGAAGGTTCCAGTGAATAGGAAAAAGAATAAGAACAAGAGGAACCAGAACAAGAGCGGGAGAAAGAGCCTGAAGACAATGCATATCTGGGAATGTACCACCTAATTCTGAAAGGAATCCCAATGAACAAGTCTTAATGGTGAAGCCACCCCAGCTGCCCCAATGGTTGGTCGAATCAAAGAAAAGAAAGACCCCGGCTGTGACATCAAGCGCTACACTCTCATTGGCTGAAATGATGGCCAAGAATGCAGAGGCTAAAAATCCCAAGAAAGCACAGACAGTCCATACTCTCCAGACTGGTCCAATAGGTAGCACAGTTGTGACCATCGCAACACCCCCACCAGATGAAGATGTAGCGACTGTAAGGCCCGAATATTTCAACATAACAAAAGTAGCACTGGGGAGGAGAGACAAACAGGGCGAGCTAGATTTATTGAAAGAAGCCACCAAAGCGATAGAGGCTAGGAGATGAAGGAGGAAAGAGAGACAAATGCCAATCTCCTCACACTTCTGGTAGAACTTACACAACCTTTGTCTAAGCTCCACCCCAGAACCCCTTCCTTCAGATTGTCGCTTGTGCAAGGCGATGTGGATTCTCTATGAATCATGAAGAAGAAAGCACAAGCTGTGGATGGGTGGGCCACCGAGCAAGTGACCGCCATGAGACAATTTATGGCGGCATCCCTCTCAGACCTTTATCAGGTTGACTCTCTTCTTATCCAAGCAAAGGGCTCCACTCTTGTATGGGAGAAGGATTTAGCAAAGTATGAAAAATGGAAGGCCGGGCTGGAAGAAATTTGCAACATAGGAGAAGAAGTCACCACTAAGGCAGGGATTTTGGGAGACAAATCATATGATTCCCTCCAGGCCCAGTACTCTAGACTTGTCCTCAGGAATGAGGTGTGCAAGGAACTAGTTAAGGCCTTGAAAGAGAAAGTGACCGCGGCCCAATACCCCTTGGGCTTGTTTCAAGCATTCATGGCGGGAGTATCACAAGTCAATCCCTTCACCACTGAAACATGTACCCTAGAGGAATACATCCTCAGCAAGTTCAATGAGTGGATGGAGTCCCTGTATCCACCTACCAGAGATTTTGACCAGGGCAGGTTTTCTAGATTGTCCAAGATAATGATCCGATCGCATGATGCCATCAAGATGGTGGATGATTTCCAGAGCGAGGCCGAAGATGTTCAGGAAGCATTGGAGGTTGTTCACAGTCGGTGGGATAGCATCAGGGATGTAGATGAAGAAATCATAGGCCAAGTGTTGGATTCTTGGGAAAAATCATAAGGAACAATAAAGATCTCTGAAGCCTGGAGAATCTCGCCAACCATGTATCGGTTGCATTCATTCATTCTTTCAGAACGTAAGTTTGCGGATCCCAGAATTTTGGATCCCACATTTTTGTATTCTTTAAGTGACCCTTGTCCTGGTTTCCAAGGCTGATCGGTCACTTTCAAGGCAATTAATAAAGGTTGTCAGAAGGTAGGTAACCACAGCAAGGCACGTCGGCTTGACAGGAGGGTTCTGAAAGATGGTCTTCCCAAGGTGTCCCTTCAATGTTACACCTAGTGCATTAGAGACAGGGCATCACTTTCCCATTTATGAGGCATGTAGTCTCGATCCCTATGGGATTGGATTTCCTCTTTCTCCTCTCGGCTCTCTTCTTCAGGCTAATTCTTCCACTCCTCTCTTCTTGTCTTATTTTTCTGACATGTCAGACCTTTTCCATCTTGAGGTCTTCTGTAGCGTGGTGCAAGTAGTACCGGCCACCAGAAAATAGTATTATATTGTAAGGTGTAAAATAAGTTAGGTTAAGTTTTAGGTTAAATGATGTATATAAATAATAACTTCAACCTCATTCCAAGGGTCGGAAAAATTGATGATTTTGCAGTCCATAGCTAATAGCGATCTGGTTTTTCTCATTTCTTAGTTACAGAGCTCAATGCTCCTTAGTTGTTAGAATTTCTCAGTAGATAGATGCTCCCTTGGAGCCACCATTTTAATATGCACCAATGCTTGCTGGAAGATATGTTAATGAAGAAGGAAGATTTCTATCAATGAAGTTGTTGGCATTCTGATCTCTGGTTAATGGTATTTTATGCTTTGTGTTCTTTATGTCCTTTACTCTAATACTTCAAGTAGATTAACAGCCTCCTTTTCCTCTACTATTGATTAAATATGAGTTGATGGTTCTGTATTTCTTCAATATTTAGTGTAGCGTGTTAGAGCATTGTCGATGTTTTGAATGTTTAAGTATAACTATAGGTAGATGAAACCTTTCTAACTTCGAAGTATCTTTTGAAGTTTATTTGTTAAGTGAATACGTGCTTGCAGGAAACCCCACTTACTTGAGTCCCCAGAGAAGATGAGTTAAGATAACCAGCTATCCCCCTCAAACAAAATAGTCACATTTCCCAATTGAGCCCATGCATTGTCGAGACCTGACTCTCACGTGCTTGGAGGCCCGGGGAATCTCATTTCCCCAAACAACCTTTACAGGTAAAGTTGGCCAGTACCCCAGTACCTGGTGACAACTTACATCTGTTGGCAGACCTGATCACAAAGTCCCATCAACAGAAGTTAAATTTGAAAATATGCCTTAAGAGAAGATTATATGCACTAGGAGGTCAATCAGTTAATTGGAAGAGCTTGAAGTCTACTCATATCTTTCCATCCAATAAGATCCCAAAGTTTTTGCATAGGAACCAATAATTATAAGACAGCCAATTGAATTTGTACATGCAAATCAAAATCCCTCATAATACGAAGTAAAGATAAATTACTATTTCCAGGCCAAACCTCGGTTGCCATTCTTAGTTTTGAAAGAGTTAGTTTGTATTCCTAGATCTAAAAATTGATCTTTTCCTCTACCTAGGCTCTAATACCATGTTAATATTTTCCAGATTTAACAAGGAATGTGCAAACTATAGAGGTTATTTCAAACACTAAGCACAGGATATAGAATAATAAACACAAGAAAGGCGAGATGTTACCCAGATATGGAGACCTTATAATTCCTTCAAATCTGCCCTCAAAATATTTTCCTTGGTTACCTTTAATTTTTCATTTGAATATGATTTGGCACTCAAATCTGAATGAAAACAACACCCAGATTTTCTTTGATCTGCACTATAAGAGTTGTCCAATTTGTCCTATATGCAGTCCATTAGTACATATGATCTGCACTAATGATGACAGATATTGCATCACATATGTAATGCATTTCAATTCCTTGCAATATATTACATCAATGTATGACAATTGTTGATCCTAATATAAATCATGTATATACATCACTGATATTATGTAGATCTGGATCAAAATACCGAATTAATTCACAATTGCAATGTTTCTTGTGGCTCTATTTGGACTGTTGGTGGTCTTCAAAATTCTATCTTCATGGTGACTATAAACCCTTTGTCATGGAGATAATTTCACTATTTAAAGGATCAGAGATATTCTTTATTTCAAATATCCATTACATTGTCTTAAGGAACATAGATTTCCACTGTTAGCATGAGTACATAGGCATAGTATAAGGCTATAACAATAGGAAAATAAAAAAGAGCATGCCCTGGTCATGAAGATTAGTAACAGAGGTGTCCTTATCATGAAGAGAAATGGTGTTTGATTAAAGGACCATAGAGTTATTCATTTATTATGTGAATCATTTACTATTCTTGAAGCTTGATGACTGCTTTTTCATATCTTGGTTGTTCCATGAGATTCATTTGCTATTATGTAAAGCCATATATTGCACAGGATGCACTCATGAAGAGCACTAAAATGGATGGAAATTCATGAGAAGGTATATGATTAAGGACAAAGATATAGGTTTTTTCATCCCAATTGCAGTGGAGCATCCATTATGGAGGAGATCTTCTATTTTATCATGATTTTTATTGCTTAAATGGAAGTTTCATTCTACGATAAGGTGCAGCACTGTGAAAATAGGAATGATATTCCAAGTATGGATATGGAAGGTTATGACAGTGAGCTTGGTAGGATTTTCCATGATTTACTATGAGATATCAGATTCAGTGATAAGGTTTCGTAGTGGACTGAGTAATGCAGAGGTGACAGCAACAAGTGTGATATTTCTCCTTTGCCTTCAATAAGATACCCAAGTCAACTTAGGTCCTCCTAGGATCCTAGATCCTTTTCAACACAATTTCTTCTACCTATTCAAGGTGGTAGAACCAATTCCCAACTCTTCCCAATTGGATACAATCCAATTCAAAATCTTACACTTTTGAGCTTTAGGGACACTAGCCCTATTCTAGGCCTCAAACTAGAAGTCTTCACCAGTGACTTCACCAACCCAAACTAACTATTGTTACACCTTCCTTATGTCATAAGGACCAAGAATAACCCTTTGGTTTAGTCCTCCACCTTCCGTACAGTACCTGTCTAGGACTTTCCTAGAATTCCTTGTAGTACTATCCAGGAGGTTTTTCCAACTTAACTTTTCCTCCTGATCACCTTCTAGAAAAATAAGGATATATCCAGATACCCTTTATGAATTTATTCTAGACCCCAAATCCTTAGACTCCAACTCCACTCCAGCAACACCTAACACTCACCAAGTTTGCAGACCTAATTGGCCTAATTAGGCTTGGATTTCAAGGCAAGTACTAGAAATTGGGTGCATGGGATTGAAACAATGCTTCAAATGTCTTCAAATCACTCCCAACAGCTCAAAACCACTTCTAGTTCTCTCAACCAAACTCTCTAAGAAACATAACACTTCCTTATCCTTCATTCTACACTTTCTTATCCTTCATTCTAGGCTGAATACATTGAGATATTCAGCCTAGGGCTTGATGCATAAGGGCTTTACCCTTTGAGCCATCTCCTGAGATTTTAGAATAATTAAATAAACCATCCTAACTTGACTTTTCTAGGACCTTAGAGAAATCCACTTGACAGAATTCAAGTTAGGGCTCCATTTGCAAACTGTGCTTCAAATAGGCTCCTTCCTGGACTGCTTTTTGGAAAACTCAAACAAAACTTACCAAATCAAAACCAAATGACTATAAATAAATTTTAGAGTGAAATTAACACAAAATACCTTCAATACATAAACTTAGTTTCACAATCTCACACCAGACATGATCGTACAACTCAGAAATGCTCAGAAAAATGCTTCATATTCTATTTCCCGTGCATCAAAGTTACATTCCAGAACTAGGTTCAAAGTAATCACTTAAAAAAAATTCAAATGTGAATTTGGATCAATCAAAAACTCCCTGTGACTGTTGGGCTTCCATCTTGCAACTCTTGAGCAACTTTTGGAAGTTCCATCAGCAACTTTTTGACAACTTTTGCAACATTTGGCAAAACTTGTCTTTTTGCACTCGAAGACAATTGGAATGAATCAAAACCTATAAAATTGACATAAAATGCTTAAAATAAAATGGATCCAAGGAATTTAACACTAAGGACTCTAAAAAAATAAAAACATGCTTAAAGTAACATAAGCCTAACTAGGTGATCCAAATGGACTAAGGCATCTCTAGACTCATAAGATTTCCTAAGAGATCCTTGACCACACACAAATGGATCCAAAATAAAAATAGGATGATCCTCTAAGATCAATCCATTTATGAAAAAGAAGAAACTTGTAGGATGACGGTCAATTAGTGACAGTCATGGGTGCACTGCACCATACTCCCTAAGACAAAATTAACTCAAGTCCCTTGAGTTGGGAGATCTTTCAGATTGAAACCAGTCTTCTTGATATTTTCAGGTGTCAACCAAGTATCATCCTCCACTGAATGGTTTTTCCATTTGACTAGATATTCATAGAAGGTGGATCTCCTGGTTTGTTTCGCTATCCTCATGTCCAGTATACAGTCAATCTCTTGTGTTGGTGTTTTTGGTAAATCTTGTAGCTCCTTGGCATGTGGCATATCTTGAGCACCTGCAATAGAGACATCAGTGATAGCACCTTTGTATGGATATAGGTCAGCTACATTGAAAATGGGGGAGAAGCCAATGGTTGGAGGTAATTCAATTATGTATGCATTATTTCTACATTTCTTCAAGATTTTGAAAGGGCCTATCTTTTTCATCATCATCTTGGTGTACTTTTCCTTGGGTAGTCTTTCCTTCTTTAGGTGAACCATAACCATATCTCCAACTTTGAATTGGACATCTCTCCTCTTGGCATCTGTTGCTTGTTTCTACTTCTCAGAGGTTTGTTGTAGTCTATCCTTCACTTGTTGATGAATGTTCTTCATTACCTCTACAAAATCCTCAGCTTGGGCACTCCTCTGGCCAAAATCCTGAATGTTTCTTAGCTCCAAGACACCCCTAGGGTGGGATCCATAGACAATTTGGAAAGGACTGAGTCATGAACTTCTGTTGACAAGAATAATTGTAGGAGAACTCTACTAGTGGAAGGATTGAATCCTGAGCCAGTCCATACTCCTCTGTCAGGCATCTTAACAAGTTTCCTAGAGACCTATTGATGACTTCAGTCTGTCCATCTGATTGAGGATGGTAGGCAGATGACATAGCTATATTTGTTCCAAGTTTCTTCCATAGGGTATGCCAAAAATGTCCCACAAACTTGGGGTATCTATATGAAACAATGGTGAGTGGTAAACCATGGAGTCTCACAATCTCCTTGAAGAATAGCCATGCAATACTTGAGGCATCATGTGTAGTCTTACAAGGTAAGAAATGGGTCGTCTTGGAGAATCTGTCTACAACCATATAAACACTGTCATAGCCTACCTTTGTCCTTGGAAGACCTAATACAAAATCCATGTTGATGGAGTTCCAAGGTTTTTTAGGGATGGGTAATGGTGTGTACAATCCTACATTTGAACTGGTACCTTTGGCTTTTTGACACACTAGGCAATTCTCTACAAATCTCCTTATCTCAGTATGCATCTTGGGCCAGAAGTAGAACCTTCTTACTAGCTCAAGTGTCTTCTCAAGACCAAAATGGCCTAATAGACATCCACAATGCTTCTCTTTTATGATATTCTCCCTCATGGGACAATCGGGGATGCATAATTAACTCCCTTTAAACAAAAATCCTTCTTGAATCATATATTCTGTAAATTCGGTGTGGTATCTATCTCCTAGTGCCAAACAAACTTGGTAAATTTCTTTGAATTTTGCATCATTGGGATACATGTCTTTGAGGACAGAGATACCTACACTTTCCAAGGCCACTTCTTGTATAGCCAAATTCCTCATGCTCAATGCATCAGCTATCTTGTTAGCTACTCCATTTTTATGCTTTATGGTGAAAGTGAATGCTTGCAAGTACTCCATCCACTTGAGGTGTCTATGGTTCAGTTTCTCCTGCATGTTAAGAAAACTCAAAGCATGATTGTCAGTATATACAACAAATTCTTTTGGCAATAAGTAATGCCTCCACTTTCTCAGTGATTGGACCATATCATACATCTCCAAATCATATGTGGCATACTTCTTAGTTTCATTAAGCTTTTCACTGAAGAATGCCATAGGTCTCCCTTCTTGACTGAGAACACCCCCAATATCTCTCTTACTAGCATCACATTCAATGGTAAACACCTTGTGAAAATCAGGGAGAGTTAAGATAGGTTGCTAAGAGACTCTTGTCTTCAAATATTCAAATGACTTGTCTGTAGCATCAGTCCATACAAACTTGCATTTCCTTCCCCCTTTGATAGTGTCTATAATTGGTGCACTCACCCCACTGAAATTATTCACAAATTTCCTATAGAAGCTAGCTATCCCATGGAAACTTTTGACCTCACTGAAATATTTTGGAGTGGGCCAATTCAGTATAGATTCAACCTTGGAAGGATCCATTTTCAAATTACCCTTGGAGATGAAAAATCCAATAAATGTCAATTCCTCTTGGATAAACACACATTTTTCCAAATTTTTCCTCAACTTTTCTTCATGTAGTCTCTGCATTACCATATCTAGATGTATTAAATGCTCCTCTTTATCTTTGCTAAAGATCAATATGTCATCTAAATAGAAAACTACAAAGTGATTTATGAAAGGCTTAAGGACCTCATTCATCAATCTCATAAAAGTACTAGGATCATTAGAGAGGCCAAAGGGATTCACTACCCATTCAAACAACCCCTCATTGGTTTTTAAAACTGTCTTCCACTCATCCCTTTCTCTGATCCTAATTTGATGGTACCCACTCTTTAGATCAATTTTTAAGTAATATTTTTCTCCTCCTAGGCAGTCCATGAGATCTTCTATCCTTGGCATAGGAAACCTATATCTGATGGTTATCCTATTGATGGCTCTAGAGTCATTACATAGCCTCCATGTACCCTCTTTCTTAGGTGCTAGGAATGTAGGGACTGCACAAGGGCTTATGCTCTTCCTAATGAAGCCTTTTTCCATCAAATCTTGAATATGTCTTGCAACTTCTGCATTTTAGTCAGGGGTCATCTTGTAAGAAGCCTTATTTGGCAAGGTAGAACCAGGTATGAGGTCTATACAGTGGCTAATATCCCTTTGTGGTGGTAAAACATCAGTACTCTTATCTACAACTATCCCTTTGTATTTGTTCAACAAATCTGCTACTTCTTTGGGGCCAACACTTCTCTGAGGTTCTTTCCCTTTTGGTGTCTTCTTAGGCTCTATTTTGGGCTTTAATATGATGGAAAAACAAGGTGTGCCTCTCTCCTTAAGGACTTTAAAAAATTCATTCTCTCCCACTAAGGTAACACTGTTTGTTAAGGCTTTGTCTTTCTCAGAATCAGGGAGAGGTGTCATAGTGTAACTAATCCCATTCTTAGTCAAAGTATACACATTTTTATTACCCCCATGTTGGGCATCAACATCATATTTCCAAGGTCTTCCTAGGAGAAGATGACATGCATCCATATCCACAACTTCACACAAAACTTTACCCAACATTGCTCATATACTAAAGCTTGTTGATCCTTATTAAGCCAAGATACTTTATAGGGGCTTGGGTGGGGTATTTTCTTCAAACCAATCTTATCTATCATTTCATTAGAAACTAAATTCTTTGTAGAACCAGAATGAACAATCCCTTTGCAAATCTTACCAAGTACCTTGCAGTGAGTTGTGAGTAGACTCTTCTTTTGTGGGGGCTCCTTGGGAGTTGGAATCTTCAAAAGTGTCCTATTGAACATTATGCATTCTCCTTGCTCAGGATCTGTAGGTTTGGATGTGGTGGTGTGGTAGGAAGTCATGCTTTGACAGTCCTCATCTTGGGTGAGATGAACTCTTCTATCTCCTACTAATGTACCATCCTTGTTTGGACATCTAAAAGATTGGTGACCAACCTGATTGCAGGAAAAACACTGTCTAGTGAATGTGAAGTTGCTTCTCCCTCCTGACCTTCCTCTTCTATTTCCTCTACCCCCTCTAAAATTACCTATTTTATTCTGCTCTTTTTCATACTCTTGATGATTGGATTCTCCCTATGGTCTTGGAGATGATCCTCTTCCTTGAAACCTTACCCTACCTCTTAAACCATTTCCTCTTCCTCTACTATTTTGTTCTCCTCTCCTTCTTTGTTTCTCTTCAATCTTCATAGCCATCTGATAGCACTGGTGTACAGATTGGGGACAAAACAAACTTAGTTCATCCTGAATAATGTACTTGAGCCCGTTCATGTATCTAGAAAGTTTTTGTTTCTCACAATCAGGGGTCTTTGTCTTCATGGAGATCTTTTGGAATTCATTAGTGTAAAATCCCACATCAAGATCCTTTTGCTTCAAATTTTGTAACTTCTTGTGCAAAGTTACTTCATAATCTTTAGGAATAAATTTCTTCTTGATTTCTCTTAACATCTTATTCCATGTGGTTATAGGGTCCTTTTCTTTCTCCACCCTCTCCCTTTGTAGGAATTTCCACCAACTTAGTGCAAGTCATTTCATTTTGGACTTGGCAATCTTTGTTCTTTGTGAGATAGGGACATCCTCACATTCAAAGTAGATTTCTAGGGTCTCCACTCAATCTATGCATTCCTCAGGGTCCATCTTTCCCATAAACATTGATTCTTTTCTCTTCTAGCACCTTTGTCTTCTCTTCATCACTCTCATCTTCTTCTTCTTCTTGGTCTGACTTTGAATCATCACCAGGAGTCCTACTTATCTGAGAACTCTTCAATTTCTCTATTTCTTCTTCCATCTTCTTATTCTTAGCTGCCTTCTCCCTCACAATCTTGGCTAGCTCCATGTTGGTGACCCTCATAGGGATCTCTCCATCAGTATTGTTAGTGAACAGATTTTTCCCTTTGAAAAATAACAAGTAAAGACTCTTATACCCTGAATACAAAAGGAAAAATGCACTAACAGTTGAGTGAGTTACTCACAACCACACTCTCTATTTTAAAGGAACAGCTACCTTATATAATGATCAATTTGTGATAACCTTTTATTTAAGAAAGAATTTAAATCAAGATACACTTTTGACCAGAAAGTATGAAAGGCTGCAATTCACATTCATCATTGATAAGTGGCTAACTATTTAGAGATTTTAAGATCTTTAAGATATCTGAGCCAACTGACTCGAGTCTTAAACAAACAAATAAATTAAGAATGGTTGATTCATAGAGATATCAAATCTTTGAGAAAGATTACTGACCAAATTCTGAAATATACTTGCAAACTATGGTAACATACTCATTTACTTCAAACTGAAATCAAAATCATATACTGCAATAGACCAACTGATCAATGAAAATACCAAGATCTGGTTATAAAACCAACTAATAATATATTAATATATTCAAAATCCATAGTTTAACCAACACTGAAATAACTTAAACAAAACAGATAATCTTGTCAAATTTTCTTTCCAGAGAACCGACCCTCACTTGGTCATCAAAAATAACATATATAGCCATGCAGGGCTTGATTCAATTTTCAATAACTAATTGTGTTAAGATAGCATAAATTTGTGAAAATGAACTTAAAATAGAAAAACTAATTTAGAAAACTAATTGGTTGATAGGCCAATTCCAGCTCCATCAGATGCTTTGGTGGCATCCTTTGCCGCTTTCCACTCCTCAAATGTTGCAGAGAAGCTCTTCCTTAGTTCTTGATTCGGTTTAGCAACTACCTCAAACCTCTGCAACCAAACATTCTTGAGATTCTGCAGCTGCTGGGATTTTTCTTCAAAGATCTTCATTTGTTCATAACCATAGACTACTACTAACTCCACATGAGCTAAAATTAAATGATCATTCATTCCGATTTCTTTAGTAGCTCTCAATTTTTCCACCTTTTGATTGAAACAAGCAATTAATTTAGTCATTTCATTGCTAGCCTCATTTTCCAGTCCAATGATTTTTCCTATATATTCATTTTGTGCATGCATGATCTCTTTTGAACTAATCTGGTTTTCAATTATCTGGGACGATTCCTCGATGGCTTTCTCATATAGTGAGCCTTCCCATTCCATATTCATCTTAACAATAAACAGGGAATTCTCATCTATCCTTGGTACTACTTTTTCAGAGAGGAACTTGTTTATACCATAAGTATAAACAACTTCCATGTTGTGTACCTCAATTTCTGATTACTCTTTCTCCTTTCTCCACAGATCTACATCTCCTTCAATTATCTTTAATAATTGTTCAGATTTATCTATCAAGCTATCAAAATCACCAGCAAATTTAGTAATTTCTTTTGTTACCTTATCCATCCAGGTGAAGAAAGTGTTTGAAATAGACCTGTCCTTGTGAACTTGGTCTAAGAATTTTTGATTCTCTGGAGACTGGACATCCAGATCAAATGGGACTATCGACAGTGGTTGAGGTACGGGATTGTGGAGTTGTTGGATGTATTTGGCCATTTCACAAAGGGCCTGATTCAACCGTTGCTTGTCTTCTACATCTTTCTACACATGGTGATTGATTTTCCTATTTGCTGAGTTCAAAATATTCAAGTCAGTGGCCCTGGTGGACATTCCCAGATCTATCTTTTCAACAAGAAAATCTTTCTCTGTAACCTCATCACTAGTTTTATCAGGATTTGGCTTGAAGATTTCTGCCATCCAATGACCTATTTTTTTATACACATCAACCATCACTTCCACCTTTGGTTTCTTGACTCGTGGAGTCTTTCCAAGATACTTGCTGACTAAATCTCCCATAGGAGCAGAGATAGGAACAATGTTCCTTTTCTTGTTGATAGATAATTCTAACCAGTTTGGGCTTTTTAGCGTAGAATAATTAGTAGGAGTATTTAATATTGACAGGTCTTATTGACCTTCTCCTGTTGATTGAGTTTTTGGGGGACTAACTGAGCTCTTGTCCATTTCAAGTTTCTTTCTAGGCTATGCTTCACTTCCTCTCGCCTCAAGGTTAATCACAATGCAGGGGACTATATCTGTATTTTCTTTCCTTTTTCTCCTAGCTCTCGTGGTCCTTGCAAATTGTGCAGGAATTGGGTTTTCTTCTTCAAGATGATCTTTTATTCCAATTTTTCATTCACCTACAGGAAGCAATTTCTCAATTTCATTAGTAAGGGCAAAGGAAGTTGCGAGTTTTGAAATTCTTGTACTTTTCCTGGTTTACTAAATTAGGACTTTCTTGCTTCTTCTTATTGTTCATTTCTTTTAGCCATTTGTCTGTCCTTTTGAACAACTCATGAGAAATAGCACTGAAATCATCTACCTCTTCTCTTCCCCAATCTACTTTTCTAGCTACCGCTTCACTGTTCTGTCCCACATATTCAGGCTCTATCACATCTTCTTCATCATCAATACTAAGTCCTCAGATTTTAAAAGAGAGCCGCATGGTGATAATCTAGTTCAATGTAAACCTGGAATGTAGCCTCTTCAATACCTCAAACTCATCTACACAATCTGCTTAGAAATCTTCTAAATCTGGCTGATGTAGAAAGGTGGCATCTACTTTGAAATGATTTTCCATGAATTTATTGCTATCAAAATAGCTTCGATCTAATAAGATGGGAGATTGATAGCCTTTATCTCGGCATCATGGGAGGACATATCATGTGTTAATCTCAAATGATAATGTCCTATATCAATAAGGAAGAAGGAACCTACTCCTCTCTTGGGTCTGAACTTCACTGCTACTTGGAGTATTTGTCTGCATATCTCCAACAGAATATATTTATCTAAGCAATATCTTGGAAGCTTCATAGGTTCACCACTGAAACCTCTGACCCTCAAGTAACTAAAAGTGGGGAATTGGATAAAGGAATTGTTGTAAATTTTAATCAATTCCATAGCTTCCTCAGACATTCTGTAATTTTCCTTTCCTCTCAGCTCAAAAACAAGTTTGGCTAGGAATGCATCTTGTATTCTCCAAAAATTCCCAGGATTTCTCTTCTTCTGCAAATAAGAATGATATTCGTAGAATTTCATATCATCTCTCTATGGTTCATGAGGCAAGCCTTCCCAATTCCTGCTTATGGTTAAAATATAAAATAGATACAAAGACATATATAAATTGGATGCCTCTGTGGACTGGGATAACTCTTCATCAAGTCTTTCTATTATTATCTCGGCCCAGTCAACATATTTTCCCTCAGTTAGAATGGTTTGGACAAGAATATACATCCAGTCTTCCCACATAATGTCATTAGGTTTACCTCTCAATCTATTTAACATGACTACAATGTCACGCACTTCTCTTATCAAATGATCCTTCTTAAGAGGTTTTGGTAACCTAGAACCTCCTCTTTCGGCTTTCAATAACCAGTCTCTGGCTATGTTATTTATGTAATCTTTAAAATTATGATGAAATTCCTTCTTAGCCTTTTCAAAGTCACAGTCGACATAAGTTTCTGTAGAAGCGATTCTTAGAGCAGCCAAAACTACTTGTCTGTTGATGGACACCAATACTTCTCTAGAAGGAAGACAAATGCAGTTGTCAATCCTGTCATACCTATTTCTGCATTCCATTACCAATTTGGGGCACAGAGTCACCTCGAGGAAACTAGCAGCTTCCAACAATCCGCTTTCCACAATCTTGGCCGATAGGGTTCCTTCTTTTGCATCCTTCAATCTTTGAACGATCTCTGCTATGTCTTCATTTACAAGGATTGTGTCTCTCATCTCTAGTAAGCAACTACTTATAGGAGAAAACTTTCTCTCCTTTAAAAATCTAGCTTGAGAAGCTGACTTTCTAGGACTACGCATAGTAACCCTTAAATAAATGATTTCAAGATAAAGAGACAAAAAAGACTGGAATTTCCTTTCTTTACAGCATATAATTCTAAAACCAGAAAGGAGAATGAGAAAAATTACTTGAAACTCGCTAGAGTTGTATGTTTTTCGCTTCCAGAGAGAAACCTTCAAGGTTCTTCAGCTCTGTATGTGCTTCTGACAGTTGTGTGAAAATAGAAAAAGGCAATTAGAGAAGATATAATACATACATTTGATTTGCCTTCTTTGGTAATCATGATTGCATGCTGCAAATTAATGATTCTCACCGTCATTAGTTGGCCACGTCCAATCACATTTATTTCCTCTTCAGGAAAGATGTACTTCTACTGAGTTGGCATTTATTTCCCATCTTTTTAGACTGATCTCTTAAAGGAGAGTG
Source organism: Thuja plicata (assembly GCA_018584345.1). Taxonomy (NCBI): domain Eukaryota; kingdom Viridiplantae; phylum Streptophyta; class Pinopsida; order Cupressales; family Cupressaceae; genus Thuja; species Thuja plicata. The sequence continues at coordinate 868,918 of MU226883.1, read as the reverse complement.
AGATCTGGCACGTGTCATGAACACTTGATCATTATAGCATTTCAGATTTTGAACCTTGAACCGTGAAGCGTGAAGTTCAAAGTTCAAAATCGCATATGCCTTAGTTGTATATTGATAAAAAAAATAGATAAGAGAGACTAAGAAAGACGCATGGGGAGATATTGAACTATGAACACAAAAGGTAGAAGTTCAAAGTTCAGGATCGCGAAAAATGTTGATGCCAAAAAGGGAATAGACGTGGGTCGAGCATGCAAAGTGACAAGAGTAATTTGGAAAAATGAACCTTGAATAAGAACCGCGAGGTTCAAGATTCAAGATTCAATATTACATTGACACACAAGCGTGCGGGTTAAATAATTTTTCCGACCAAAATAAATGCTTATGAGGATGTCGAATGGAAAATGGGAAATTGAACTTTGAACTTTGAACTGTGAAGTTCAAAGTTCAAGATTCAATATGCACTTCAGCATATTATATGATTCTTGGAAAAATTAATCATAATGCTTTTTGACTTGCAACAAGTATCATCATTCTTCTCTTCCATTCTTATTCCCAAGAGCTTTTCTAGGCTCTGATACCACCTAATGCAGAGGTGATAGCTAGAAGTGTGATCTTTCTCCTTTGCCTTCAATAAGACACCCTAGAGTCAACTTAGGTCCTCCTAGGATCCTAGATCCTTTTCTACACAATTTATTCTACCTATTCAAGGTGGTAGAACCAATTCCCAACTCTTCCCAATTGGATACAATCCAATTCAAAATCTTACACTTTTGAGCTTTAGGGACACTAGCCCTATTCTAGGCCTCAAACTAGAAGTCTTCACCAGTGACTTCACCAACCCAAACTAACTATTGTTACACCTTCCTTATGTCATAAGGACCAAGAATAACCCTTTGGTTTAGTCCTCCACCTTCCGTACAGTACCTATCTAGGACTGTCCTAGAATTCCTTGTAATATTATCTAGGAGGTTTTTCCAACTTGACTTTTCCTCCTGATCACCCTCTAGAAAAATAAGGATATATCCAGATACCCTTTATGAATTTATGCCAGACCCCAAAGCCTTAGACTCCAACTCCACTCCAGCAACACCTAACACTCACCAAGTTTGCAGACCTAATTGGCCTAATTAGGATTGGATTTCAAGGCAAGTACTAGAAATTGGGTGCATGGGATTTAAAAAATGCTTCAAATGTCTTCAAATAAATCCCTACAACTCAAATCCACTCCTAGTTCACTCAACCAAACTCTCTAACAAACATAACACTTCATTCTCCTTCATTCTAGGCTGAATACATTGAGATATTCAACCTAGGGCTTGATGCATGAGGGCTTTACCCTTCGATCCATCTCCTGAGCTTTTAGAATCATTAAATACACCATCCTAACTTCCATTTTCCAGGATATTAGGTAAATCCACCAGACATAATGCAGGTTAGGGCTCCATTTGCAAACTGTGCTTCAAATAGGCTCCTTCCTAGACTACTTTTTGGAAAATTGAAACAAAACTTACCAAATCAAAACCAAATGACTTCAAATAAATTTTAGAGTGAAATTAACACAAAATAACTTAAATACATCAACTTATTTTCCCAATATCACACCAAACACAGTCGTACAACTCAGAAATGCTCAAAAAAATGCTTCATATTCCATTTCCCATGCATCAAAGTTACATTCCAGAACTTTTAACCATGTAGGTTCGAAGTAAGCACTTAAGAACACCTCAAATGTGAATTTGGATTGATAAAAAATTCCCCGTGACTTTTGGGCTTCCATCTAGAGAGTTGTCTACTATGGTTCAACTTGGGCTCCAGATCAGGCAATTTGAAATTCGCCCCTACCAAAAATTTCATCTTGTTGATCAAACTTTGTAGTTTAGAAGAGTTGCATCAAATAAAAATGGACTGACATTGACTTATAAAATTGCCTACAAAATTTTTAATTTCCTCTTGATATATTGAAACTTTTATTTTGACATTTTTATTACTATCATGCATCATAACATCATTGATATTGCAATGTGACCTTTATCACTATCATTATTTGATTGTCTTGAACATTCCTTTCACTATTATTGCAATGTCATTAGCACTATCTTCATTTCATACTAATTGATCATCTTTTCCTTTGATATGAACAATGAATGTAACTAATTCAGATCCAAGGAGACAAATCAACACCACAGGAACATATTTTGCAATAATGGGCTAGGACATCAAACTCTTCTTGAAGTTTTACATGAACTCTTCAAGGACTACAAGCCTAAAAATTGGTTCTAACCTCAATCTCTACAACCTAATACTTTGAACATCTTGAAACGATGAATATAATAGGATAATACCATACATGGTCACCAAGAACATAAACAATGCATATTGGTTATACCTCCTCACAATCTGCCCTTACAAGCTAGTAGCCCTTTCATAGGGACTGTCAGACCATAACTTGGAATTTAAGCACTAAAATTAGAAATTAATTGCACACTATGATACCCTTTTGGACCATCCAAAACATATTATAAAATAAGCATATGTTGTTTTGTGACAATGGCTTCAAACAAGGTTTGGTAACTCTAATTTTTTAGGCTTAATTAGGCCTTCTTAGACTGCCCTCCTTCAATGAAATTAACATACCACCTTTAAGAGAATCCTTGACCATAAACACAATATTGGAAGCATTCAATACATTATTTTAATTATCTTAAACGGGTTTTGTGATCTAAAAATGAAGCAAATGTTAATTTGAAATAGCTTGCAATCTGATCTAGACTGTCAACACCCTGTCCTCACTGATTTCATTGAACAAGGTCTTCATTACCTTGGATTCATCAACTCAATGTCTTGTACGAGGGTCTAAACCACCATGAAAATTTTCACAAATAATTCTACTTATAGCAAACATCAATTCCAATGATCAAACTACAAGAACTTTCATTGTTCTGTCTTTGCCAGTCTGCAGTCTAAGGGGACAATCCCTAGGGCATCATGAAATTATGAGGAAAAATTAACACCAATGTCTAAAACCGTCAACTACATAAAATACACTTTTCAAACCTTTAATGAACCAAACTATAGGGGTTTCCAACGGGTAGAATGAAATATATCCATTTTTTTCATATCACTGCTTACCCTAATGAGGGTTTCTGGTTGTCCCTAGAAAAATTGTCATAACTCACAAAATACACCATGAAAATGAAAAGGAATGGATTCAAATGAAAGATACTACACTATCCTATCCTCTACAACCAAGGGTAGATCATTATGTTATCATACAAGACCATGAATTTGATTGTAACAGTCACAAAACTGGGCAAAATGTGTAACAGTCAGCATTCTCATTAAATGTCTTCATCAAAATACTTACGAAATTGATCTCCCCTTTTGGGATTTGACCAGTCTTGGATTTATGAGTCTCTAACAACCTCTTGTGACATTTATAACTAAAATTCAATTTCTCATGACCGTAAGGTTTCCCCTTTATAATTTTTGCAATTTTTGAAATGACAACTATTTTTTTCAAAATGACAACTTCAAAAAAACTTTGTAAAAAGACTCCTAATTACCAAAACATGCCTAAAAGAGGTCAAATGGACCCTAGAACAATATTACACACAATAGATCCATCACTTTGACACTTTTGTTCCAATTTTCCGTCACAATGACAACTTTGCCATTCTAGGCTTATAAAGTAACTCAACTCCTTATTTGAGTTTAAACACCACAAAAATGGTCCATAGGACCTTATTTTAGATCTCAACATGAAATGAAACTTGGAAGATTCAAAATGGCTACTTGAAAGCTTGACACATTGGGTGCCCCTGCAATAATAACTAATAAAACTATTAATGTTCTTTAACAAAACCTTTGGAACAATGGACACACTTTCTCATCCATTATTAGATCTTTTCAATCTGTATTTGCGACCTTATATCTTTTCTATTTGCTTCTCTATTAATGAGAATGGGTTTGTCTTGAATCCTACTTTAAAATAGCTCTTCTTTCCTTATTCAATCCATCATATGTATTCTTTATTACTTTATCATTAATTCTTCTATATGACAGCAACGCATCTCTCCTTTCCTTGAAAACTATTAGAGTATAAAAGTAAATGGAAAATATAGTGGGCTTGTTAATATTTGAGTATATATCCAATTGTAACACTTTATAACTAACTTCTACTTTTGCCATAAATTAAAATTTCTAATCCCCTTAACTCATTGTCAATTTTAAGATATTCTTGTAATTATAGCTATATACTCATAATATTTTCTTTAACTCATTGTCAATTTTAAGATATTCTTGTAATTACGGCTATATACTCATTATATTTTCTTTCTAATGGTAAAAAACATTCCTATATTTCCTTAATTAATATGTAGCGAATGGTGATAATATCCATAAATATGAAACATAAATTGTTATTTCGGTCAAATAATGTCACTATTCTATTTAATTAACTAGTAATTCCTATATTCTTCTCCAAACCATGAATTTATGTTATACCTACATAGGAAAAATACAATACATTTATTTTACCAAACAAATCAATATATTCAAAGTAGGATAAATTTGTATAGATTGTTAACTATGTAAACTTATCAAGAACTTTATTTTTGAGTCATATAATGCTTATAATGTCTTAATTCCACTAAACTTATCAAACTACATATTTTGACAAGGTTGTTGTGTCTTTAAGGAAATTAGTTTTGGGAAAGATGTAAAAAGCCCTTTCGAAACATATCTTCAATTATATAAAATGGTCATTGTTTTCTTAAGGTTCGTTCTAAAGTGCAGTAGCAAGTAACTAGCGTGATGGTGATTATTTATGTTGACTCTGGGTTTAAGGAATATGAGAGATTAGGTTCGTGCATCCTTGATATTCATAGCCTAGATTTTTTTATTTCATTTTCATGGTATATGAAATATTTGAAGAGATT
>MU226883.1:831227-853462 GCA_018584345.1 Thuja plicata | reverse complement strand
GGTTAGGGTTTAAGGGAATATTAATAAATGAAATAAAATTATTTAATTCATTTAGGAATATAGGATTTAATTATTAAAACAAATAAATTGCTTTTTAATAATTAAGGGACTATAGCCATTTTAATTATATTAATAGGCTAGGGGAATGGGTTGGATTGCAAGTGATACTTTGATTTAGATATTTATTTAATTCCATTATATTTAAATACTATAGCCATGTTTGATTTAGATTTGATTTGATTGGTCGATATTGATTTAAATTGTATGGCTATAGTAGATAATATAAATCAGTGATAAAAATCACCTAGGACATTAAATTGATTAAAAGAATTATGCCAAACAGTAACAGGGTCGTTTGGACATAACTCGAGGGTATGATCACACTTAGGGAAAATCGGGTCTATAGTTGCGACAGAGCGAAATTAGGTGGTTACAGCGATTAGGGCCCCAACTTCATCTAGCTTCCTTTCTTCTTCTTGTATATGTTCCCATTCATCATCATTAGCTCCAAGTTCTTCTCTCAAGTCACTATTGTTAGTGCTTGCAATTCCTTATAGTCTTTTTGTTTCTATGCACAGACGCCTTGAATGTTGACTCAAATTTAGGTAGAGAATCTCCCAGTTCTATAGCCTCAAAGGTAGTTAGTTTCCCAATCAACATATCTTTATTGAAGTTAGGTGTCAAAAGTATAATCTCTTCTATAGCTTGTACTTTAGTTCTGTATACAAGTGTCAGGGATCTGAGAATTTTTGCAATCACTTCTTCCTCATTGTAAGTACCTCCATATTTCCTTATGCCAATAACAACTTTAGTAATTCTCTGTGAATATGCTTTAATGTTCTCATCATCTTTCATTTTCAATGTTTCCATCTTTGCCTACCAATTTTGTAACTTCGCCTGTTTTGTAAACTTGTCTCCTTCATATAGTGCTTCCAATCTTGTCCAAATTTCATGTGCAGAATCTAAGTATTTTACCTCTGTAAATTCACCTTCAGAAAATGCGTTGATCAATGCTTCCCTTTCGACCATGTTACATGAAAAAAAAACTTATTTTCATCTTCATTAGCTTTGTTTAATTCATCCTCGGCTTTCATTTGTTCCTTTCTTTTAGTAATCATTCAGTACTTAATTCCCAAGCATAGAAAATGTGTTATCATCTTGTTCTTCCAACTGTCAAAGTTTTCAGGATCAAGCTTCAGACTATCCTTCCTATAGTAAGTCATCTTTAGGATCACCTTAAGTTGTTAAGCTTTCTCTCTAATGACCAGTAGCTTTGATACCAATTGTTAGGAATAACAGTCTACCAACACAACTAAGAGGGGGGTGAATCAGTTGTGAAATATATTATTAAACATTAAACACAAATCTTTGTTGTCGAGGAAATCATGTTAAAGGTAAAACTCTGGTGGGAATTAGCACCCACAAATGATGTACTGGGAGTATAGTATCCCTGTTAAAAAATCTAGCCATGTTAGGAGCTTATTACAACATTATAGTACACAGTCCCTGTTAAAGGAAAACCCTGTTAGGAGTCAAGAGTAACAGTTGGCTCACTGCCTAGACACACTGCCCAAAGAAGGTTAAAGCCACCCTCAAGGATTTACAATACGAACAAGTTTATATAGAAAATATACAATCCAATGAACTGTCTGATAGAAACTCTTTGCTTGGTCAGTTCCAATTAAGTACAATGAACATATCCTCTGCTCTACATCCAGCAGTGAATCAAATTTCGTAGCTTCCTCTGTCAATCACCTTCTCTTCATATATATTCACACATATACTCACATCTTTTCAAAAGAAAAGATCTCTCATATATACCCTATTACAATATTTGATTAGGTCGGCCAATTAAGATTTCCTAATATACAAATAAATATGTAACCCCTTGCGAAGATACACATGGTATCTAGAACAAGTATACATCAATTACAATACATCATATATAGTCCAAGATCCGCAATCCACGCTCTCAATCCACAATACACACTACATCTCTGAAGTTGGCCCCAAATAGGTCTCCTCCAGAATACATGCCATAGCTGACATTATCATCACTCATACAACTTGCAACCCACCACAAACATTCTTTAACATGTTTTATGTGATCTCTTAAGTGCGCATAACCTGAATCATCATCGCCTGTAAGATATACTAAAAACAGAGACTCGCTCTGTCAAACATCACTGTCATAGTCCAGAAACCATTCTTTACCAAAACATCTGTAGCTCATCCAATATACAATATTAAGCCAAGTGACCTTAGAACCAAGATCATCAAACATCCTTCTTCGTATCCCCATCTTCGCTCATTCTGATTCAACCGTACAATATCTGTACACTCATGTCAGTCATCATACAAGACTAATAACCAGTCTGTTCTCCCTCCATAGAAACATATATTGACATCAGTAACAAAACATGAATGCCAACAGCATCAGTAGTAGCCAATTCCCACATCATCCAACAAAACTTTGCTTTATACCATCAAAGGATTGGTATAAATAATTTATAATGATTAACTAGACTCGATGAGCTCATACAGCATATAAAGGAATTATATCGCACTTGTAACATGCTCTCACTTCAGTTTGGTGTGTACTCTAGTCATTGTGCAATGAGATCCAACTCACTTGTCACTATAGAAAAGCAACATATGACCTTCCACCAACCTCCCAACTTCAAGAAGAGGGAAATCCAAATAGCTAAAAAAAAATCAAAGGCTCACTTTCAGCTTGTCTATATCAGAATGAATGCATAAAATAATTATGATTTTTTTTGCTTCCTAACATATTTTTTAGGAAGGGGACCAAATGCAAAGGTAAATATTAATAGCTGGAATTGTTTCTGGGTTGTTTTTTGCCTGTGGCAACGTTCTTCAAGGTTTATTTTAGTGGCTGGCCTTTTTCTCTTGATGGCATGTAGTTTTATTAGGGGACCTTTAATGTTCTATCTTAAGTTATAGTCTTGTATAGGGTTTTGGGACCCCTTCAAAACCTATTTTCTGGTTTTTTAGGTTGACTAGGTGTCAGTTGGCTTTTGTTTCAGAAGCCAGATTTCCTATTTAGTTTCTCTTTATTTTCATGTTGTTTCTAGGGGGATTTATTGCTAAATCTTATGTAATCTTTTGTTCAAGGTTTTGGGTCCTTTCAAAACTTGCTTTTCACTTAATCAAAAACATATTTTTTAGGAAAACAATTATTTTCCATCACATAAATTATAAGATTGTTCAGAAAATATATTTTTACTTCCTAAATAAATAAATGAATTTAAGATATACAACATTAATTAGAAGCTATCAACATTTTATTTTACAAGCTACGATGGTGAAAATTTTCAAAATGTGGACTCCTCACGCATGTTCTCTCCAACGGCTACCAAGACAAGGTTGATAGGGGAGGCTCTACCAACGCAGGGTTTTTGGAGGACTTATTTAATTTGCATCAAGTTGCTTCAATTACGGTTGTTATTGTTTCTATCATCTTCTCAAACCTCCATGCCTCAACTAGTTTGGGGCTTTTGGTGGGTGTGTTAGGTGCTACTCCATCTTTGGATGATTTAGGGGTAGTTTTTGTTCTTGGCACTGTTGCTGGAAGGGCTCCCTGGTTATATCGATATTTTCCCTTATGCAAAGGGGTTTTTCATTCTTCTGAAGAACAGGAATTAGTGCTTAGCAATTTGTGGGTTTGGGGGACCCACTCTCTCTTGGCCAAACTCTAGATAGTTTCCTTTAATCCTCTTACTTAACCACTTAGTGTGCATCTAGTGTGGGTTTGTCTCCCCTATATTCCCTTTCACTTTTGGGAGAACTCTTATTTTGAGGCCATTGGCAACTCTATTAGTCATTTCATAAAGGTGGATAAGACTACAACAACTATGGGTCTCTCTACCTTTGCAATAATTTTGGTGGACATTGATATCTCCACACCTCTCCCTGGAGATGTGGTTCTCATGGTGGGGGATATTCCATGGACTCAAGTGGTGGATTATGAGGGCATCCCTTTTTTGTTGCCACTGGTATTTCTCTACTAGTCACTTGGTAAATGATTGTTCTCTTCTATGACGTAAAGGCACTGCTACTTGGTGGAAAGACACTTGCGAAGAACATTTGAATATCCCACATTTTGATTCTTCCTCTGATGAATAGTCACATTCTCAAAATGCGGATGAAGATACTATTATAAATCTAGGTGATGTTGCAAATCTAGGTGATGCTCCTTCTGTAAATTGATCCATCCATGAGAATGCCACTCCTACTCCTACTAGTGCATCCCCCTCCAACCACGATGACCCTTCTTCTCCCATTGATCCTACTCTACTCCAATCTCCATCTGACATTGTACAACTTTCTCAACACTATCCCTTGTGTTGACAGTTTTCCAAATAGAATTTCATTATCTGCTCCTTGTGGTTGGGATCCTAAGGACAACAACTCCTAGACAGTTGTCTAATAGTGTAGGAAAAATAGTTCTTTAAACTCACATTCTTCTCCACAAGTGGTGAGTGAGTTTCCCTCCCACTCTTTAGGAGGACTACTAGCCTTATGCTAATGTGTTTTTTATATTTTTTATTTGCCAGCCTCTTTACTTTTAGTGTGCTTTTAGTGAGCCATTTATGGCCTCAAATTGTAAAAATCAGCACCCCTACTACTGTGTTGTTGATCTCTTAGATACCTTCGGGTTGTGATTTTGTAATGGTTAGCCCCCTTGCTAGGCTGTTGATTTTAATCAAAAATATCAATTAGAATCTTCATGAAAATGTATCATTTTGTCCCTAATTATGCTTGGTCATTATCACACTTTTTTACTACTTTATACAATGTCATAAATTGTGTATCCTTACAATTTCACCCATATTTTGTATCTTATTGTTGATTCCCTTAGTATTTTTGTAGGCTCATTTCAACCCTTGCATCAACCTTTTTCCTTCTCAAATTGTTTTAGCTTCATTTCTAGAAATCACCTTTTTGTGTCGCTTTGGAGTTAATCCTATGTTTTCTTATCTTCCATCATTTTTTAGCATAAATTGTCTACACACTAGTGCTTAGTGTGGATGTTCACATGTAGTGCTAACATCTTGTGATATTTTATTTTATTTTAAGCTAATTTTGAGTGTTTTTTCAATGGCATCTTCCTAGGTCACTGAAAACAAGGCAAATTGTTTCATGGCAGCATATCAACCCCTTGTTTTCCCTCCTCTTCTCATTTCTAAAATACATCATTCATTTCGAGATCTCTCACTCGACTCTCTTAAACTCTCAATCTTACACATATCTCTGTACAACCATTTACAACTCTCTATAGTGCTCTCACAATATTCTTTTCAATCCTCTTTCTCTTTTGGCTTTCTTAAGCCTCTCAAGTAACATTATTCTTCTTTATCTTACGCCTCTGAGATTCTATGGTATTATCACATTCCTTATCAATTCATCTTGTTTTTATCATTTCTCTTATCTTTGAATCCACTTAGAATAAGAACGCGCATTGTTTATCAGTTTATCTATTTATCTTTGTTATTGTGGATATGGAAATGCCAAAGCGAGGAATTGACTGAGGCAAGTCCCCAAACAACTCCTATAATTTTTCTTTTTCTTTTTGCATACAAAATTTTAATGAATTCAACTCCACAAAGTTTTGAATGTGCATGTTTATCATTATTTCTATATTTAAATATTTAACCTTTTTTTTATTTTTTGTATAATTTTATAACATGTGTAGCATTTTTTATTTTTGGATTTTGTAGGTTAAATAAAACACTAAGGTTGGGTCTTCACATTTTCTATTTGTGGTTCATACAAGACAATTGCTCTGCATACAACGCATTGTTGTCCTTGGTCGAGATATCAAGATTTCAACCACATGTTTTTGAATGTGTGTTTTCCATTTTTCTTACCATAAAGTTGCATTTTCTTTTTTTTTATATTTTCACCAATTCATTTTCATAAAATCATTTTAGCTAATTAAATTTAGCTAACTGTAAATATTATGCTCTCAAATAAACCTTGTTTCATTTCATCAGAGTCCAATTTCTATGTTACATTTTGATGATGAAATCACAAATTCAAATTATGAATAACACTGCAATAAGTGGACTGACATGACCCTAATGGTAGAGTACACTTTTGAGATAATTTATTAGATCAATAAAGATAATACCTATTAGAATCTATGTTGTAATATGTGCTAATGAAGCACAAATCAAGAGTGTTGGAATGGATCAAAGAGAAATTATGCAATCACCTTTTAATGAAAGTGTTTGCTAGTTTTTTTCTCCCTAACAATGAAAATTTATAATTTCCCACAATTGGGACACATTATGTAGGTCAACTCACTCGCCACTTACATAAATATTTAAGGTAATTAATTAATTAAATTATTTAAATGAGCAATCAACATAAATTTAATTATTAGGACGAGCATAATTAATTTTAAATGTGATAGTTAATTTGGATTCCAAAGATGGGAAATGAAATTGAAGATGTCAGGAATCAATTCACTGCATTTTTAGAATTTTAAGATAGTCAAATATGTCTTTGAATCTACAAACTATGTAGACTTAACCCAATTCAAACTTACACCTAACATATTAGATTGGCATATAGACTTGAACATATACTTGTAGGAATGAAACAATAAAATTTTACATATTGGAATTTGCTTACCTTATTATTCTTATATTTAAATTTTGTTAAGGAATGGTAATGTTTACAAGCACCTTTATGAAATCTATTGATTCACAAGAGTTACATTCTCCTCAACCAGACTCTTATTTCCATCAATTCAATGGATTCATAATAATGTTTGGTGACAATGAGAAAAATTTAACAAATCTCAAATGATATATGTTTTAGTTGTAAAATTAGAAAAACAAGGGTGTTGAACCTTTACAAAGACAGGCCTAATAGCCCACTTACAATTGGTCAAGAAAAGACCACTGATAGCAAAGGCCAAAATAGAGCACTTGTACCACACTAACAAAATAACTAGCAACCCACATCAAGAGTGGTTAGAAAGTCACCCACAACATGAGGAAGAGTTTTGGACGAGGAAGAACAATCTTTCCTCCACCAATGAACAATAGTCCAAGAAATACTATCATTAGGAACACCATCACAAGGGGGAAAGTGGGGAAATCCCCTTAGTGAGATTATCAGTGAAAAGAGTAGAGTGTTGATGAGGCAACACATCATCTGCCAAAGGTTGGAGAAAAATAGGAGCAATAGGAGGAGAATGGTCCATGCTACTAGAGGACGCCACAAAAAAAGAAAGAGGTGGAGTAGGATCCATGAGGCCTGAGGATGTCATAACAGTAGCAAGAGGAAAAAAACACATCATCTCGAGCGGAATAATCATCAACCAATGAAGAGACGTTAGAGGAAGAATCAAAAGCCAAGACAATGAAGTAATCATCATTAACGCCCTTCCACCAAGTGGCAATGCCTTTACGGTGTGAGAGAACAATTTGTTTCCAAGTGACCACTAGAGAAGTACCAACAACATCATAATAGGAGACCCACCTAATCCAACAATTGATTCCATGGACTATCCCCAACTATGAGAACCACATCCCCAAGAAAAGGTATGGAGATGTTAATATCAACCAAAATATTTGCAAAAGTAGAAAGACCCATGGAGGAAGTCGTATCATCCACGTTCAAGAAGTGGTCGATAGAGTTTCCAATGGCCTCAAAACAAGAATTCTCCCAAAAAAAAGGGGAAGAATAAGAACGTGAATCGACATTGGGTGCATACTAAGTGGTGTATTAAGAGGGTTGGAGGGAATTTTCCAAGGTTTGACTAAGAGAGAGTAACACCCAAGTCCACATATTTCTCAACACCGAATCACAGTTAAGAAAATAAATAAAAGAGGAAATAGAAAATCTCTTGGCACAAGGGAAAAGCTCAATGTTACCAATAACTAAGGGCTTCCAAGAATCCATTACCCATCAATGAAGATTCAGTAGAGAATTCCAAAGGCCAGAAAATCTACACACCAACCTACAACATTGGTAGAAACCCATGTTATCCACCACATCATGGTCACAAACACAACAGGGGAGATCTTGGAACAAGAAAGAGGATGAGATTTCCACTTGGGAGGAATAAAAGTAGAAAATCTAGCAACAGGAGCAAATATTCATCCATCAACATCCAAAAGAGGCTTTGGAGGGGAAGACCCAACACCCACAATACTAGAAAACCCAAAAGAAGGTTTCCCAGAAGAATTCCCTATGAGAACAAGTCCAAAAGCTTCACCAGAAGTCCCCAACTTGAGCTTGGCCCCATCACCAACTACTAAAAAAGTCCTACCAAAAGGGTTGAAATGATCAAACCCTAGGACTATGGAAGAAACTTCAGCAAATGCAAAGGGACCAGCAAGAGGAGCAATTGTAGCAAGCGCAAAGGTAGATGCAGCAAATAGAAGACTCATTTTCAAAAATAACTGGATGATGTATGTTGATATCAATTGAAATGAATAAATGCATTTAAATATAACAATATACCATATAAATCAACACAAAAGTGCACTAAGTCAACTCACAGTTGCCACTTAAAAGGTCAAGTTATAAATTTAAATTTTAAATGTTTGATATTAAAATCTATGATTGGAAAAATGGCTTGGGTCAAGTTTGCATTTTTGGAGCTAATCTAAGATGGAAAATAGGGATTTAGGGACTGGGACCAAACTCTGGGGTAAATGATAATGGGACTAGGATAAGGTTATGTCATGAGCCAAATTCAAGGAATAATGTCACTTATAAAGTAGTTATTGCATAAAAAATGTTCTAATATAAGTGGGCCAAAAACCTAAGAGGAAAAGGTTGGGTAAGCAATTTTCAACATTACAATTTTTCCCACTTTAATATGCATGCTAACTATTAAGCGGATGCATTTCAAAGTAAAACTAGTCAACATAGAAATTAAATATTATTCAAATAATAAAAAAGATACCAATTTACTCTAAGTATACACATCACAATTGATGCAGGAGCATCCAGAGTGTAAGAACATTCTTGCATCACCCAAAAGTATTATCTAGTTTTTCAATAAGGGTTATTTGGGTAGGGTTACTATTTTCAGCAAGGTTAATATTTTTAGTAAGTTTTCAAATGTACAAATTGGAACCTAAAAATGGGTCCCAAGGAGCAGAATCGGAAAATATAATGACTGGAAAAAGAATCATGGCAATATCTTGTATGGTTTGGGAGATATTCATTTTTTGGGGGAAAATTCTTCTATAAAAGTTCAAATGCATTTTTTAGGGCCTTAGAAGTCTCGAATCGAGTTGATGAGGTTGATTCTTACAGATCTAATAAAAGGGGGTGTAGATCTCTTAGCGAGCTTTTCAACGATGTATGATAATTAAAAATCCAACGGTCTGATTAAAAGATATGGCCTCTAGAGGTTGTACTACTTAGTTGAAAAAATAAATCTTGAAATACTTCAATAAGCGCCAAAACTCATTTTGGGCATATACTCAGAATATTCCAATATGGAGAATAATATAAAAGTGGTCGGCCTCAAAAAGGGGGAGTTACATCTCCATAACATTCTAGAGCGGTTAAACTTCCCAATATAAGAAGACAAAGTAGGGTTACAAGGGACAACTCCAATCGTGCATATGGTGGCTTTGATTTGCAAATTATTGTAATGAAAATGGCCTTGTGGTTCTAGCTTGTTATTTTTCTTAATGTTGTAATGTCATTTTATTGAAGATAATAGAAAGCAAGTGTTTTTGTTCTTGTAATTGTTCCTATCTTTCATTTTTTGTTTATTTATCTATTGTGTTCAGTGTGTTTGGGTGAGAAAAGGGGGTACCCTTCATCAACAATTCAAACTCAATTAGAAGCTTGTAAAATAGAAATAAAAAATGCAACATATAACATCTATCACACATTTAAATAAACACTTACTACAACCTAGTTTGTAAAGGAACTATTACCAAAATTAATAAATATAAAATGAAAAATAGTAAGAGATTTCATCTACTAGAAGTAGTAAATCTATAAGTGGAAGAGTAAAAAGGACTTGGACCAAATACATAAAAGTGATAAATGTTACAAAACATAACTCACAAAAAGGAATGTACACAAGATAAAAGATTATAAACAAGATATATAATAAAGGATGTAAACAAGATAAAAGATATCATGTGGTACATAGGTAAGGAATATAGGCAAGATATAATCATGAAAGCCAGTGCAATAAAGGAAAGGCAATATATGCTTAATGTTGTCCTCAATGAAGGCATATGAGAATAAAATGATAGCCAAAAATGCTAAATAAGGCTATTGTGAGCACAACCAAGTGTAAAAGCATGTGACCATGACAATAATCACAGCATGTTATTGTACTTGGCATAATCATGATAAGGATCATAAACATGTAAGGCATATGAGGATGAGATAAAGTTGAAATCATAAACATGCTATCATAAGTAAAAATGAAGCATAAGATTGTAAATATGAAAAGCATTAGGATCCTCATAATAAGCATAGTGTGTAAAGATCACAATCATGGAGCATAAGGAAGAATAAGAACATCAAGAATCTTGTAACTAAAGAGGTAAACAAATCGCATGCAAACATAAGGAAAAAATATGTAATCTGGGGTCATAGAAGTCAAATAATTCATCTATAGTATAGGAGCTAAATAAATGGCATAAAAAATCATTAGAGCTAAACATGTTGTGTAAGAAAGTATAAAATCTAAACATACAAAGGGAAAATGTGCTCCTAGGAGAGGAATAAGAAGCATGAAGAGTGATATAGAAGGTGAGATGACCATAGGAGATGCACAATATACATGATATAGAAAATGCCTAAATGGAAGAAAATAGAAGGTAAATGAAAGAATAAGCAAAGAGAATCATAATATATATGACATCACAAAAAGGAAAAGGTACAAAAACATGAAAACTAAATGTAAAAATAAGAAAAAAAAATCAAAACATGTGACATAAGAAAAGGGAAAAAAATAGAAATGATATGAAACATATGGAAAAAATAGATTGAACAAAACAACAAACTTAAAGCAAAGCTTGGAAAGTAAAAGCTCCAAAAGTGGCGGGTAGTAAAAAAGATGGGTAAGGTTATATAACATGAAGTCATCATCATCAAATATCTCTATAATATGCTCTACTGTAAAATGTTTTACTAAAACCAATGACTCCTATGGGACTACCTATGCCATCATGCTTCCACCATGATTAAAAAAAGTATGTTGTAAAAATTGCAAATGAGTTGTATGTTTTGGAAGAAACAAATTAGATGATGTAGTATGTAGTTGATTTTTTTTAATAGGAAACTTAAACATGTAGTGTTATGATTTATATATTTAGAGCAAAAGAATCTTCATTATGCAATGCCATATGATTAACTTCAATTTGTATCACCTCTTTATCTATAAGATCTTGAACTTTATGTTTGAATGCAATGCATTTAACTTGGACTGTCTATTTATACAATCATAAATGCAAATATATTTAGCCTTGTGTCTCTCTACAAGATGTCCATGTATACAATAATAAGCACAAAAAAAAAATATCCTCTATGATGCAAACTTGGACATATCCCTTGGCTTAATCAGATTGTATTTTGGAAGCTTTTTCACGACAACATGTGGGGACTCCTACAATCACTCTCTAAACCTCTTTGATTTGATATGTGTGTGTGATGGTAACAATTAGGTATTAGCCTCATTCCCTAAATCATAGGTAAAAATAATAAATATTCATGAACATAAGGGCAAGTGTTAGAAATATGTTAATATCAAAAAGGATCTTCTAACACAACACACACACATTTACATACACTAGTGTATAAACATAAAAATGAATGACAAGGCTTGCAAAACACTTGTTCTTTAAATAGCAGAAGTCATCTACATGTTTGTTGAAGTTTAATATCCTATAATGTAGAATACGGTAGTAATCGAAGCTTGAAATCTAAAAATTGGCCCATGTGCTCTTTGTGTGCATTGCATTAAGTGAACAATAAATGTCTTAGGCTCAATATGAAGATTAAAAAATTTGTTAGAAACATTAACAAAACCCTCAAGAAAGAGGTAGAAGCTAGGAAATGATGTAGATTTATCTTGATGAAAAAAAGTAAAGTGAAGTGTATATAGTTTGAAAAGACCATATATGAAGCAATAGAACCATTGCAATTCTAAAACAAAGCGTCACAAGTCCACTTGATGAAGGATAAGTCAAAATATTATAGGCTAATGGATTATGTCACATTTCACTAATATCATCTTTCCACTAGTATCTTTGCTCGTGATCATTAAAACATCTTTCTCAATGACCAATCTTGGTAATGGTATAGTTTAATACGATGAAATATCATTCTTAACATGGCTCATCCATATGAGCATACTTGTCATGTGGAATAGGATTGAAGGATAAGAAGCGTATGTCATCAACTAGTGGCACATTATCTTCATGTTGTTCTTCAATCTTGTCCACATTTCAATTATGTGTTTGTTCAATAGAAGATATAAAAGAATATTAGCCACAATCACTTGAAGATCCATCGTAAGAAAGAACAAAGGATTCCAAAGCAAAGCCACTAGAACAATAGAACAATTAAACACCATGGGGAGTGGATCCAAACTCTAATCAAATATCTTTTAAATGTAAACATTTATCAAATCTAAAACCCTAATATCAAACCTTAATGTAGAAAGAATATATACCTTATGCACAAAACATTGAATCATGTAAAATGTAAGAGAAAAATAAACTATTTTAAATATATAAAGTGTATTCTAATTAAATAATTTAATAAAATGGACAATCACCCTAAATATGAGTAACGACTAGTATAATAAATGTTAAATTAAATTTGTTAAAATCAAATAAAATTAATGTGATGCTTAATTCAAATGGTAGAAAATAATGTAGAAATTGCATCATGAACTTGAATTTATACTTCAAATTTGTAGATTATCTCAACTCTATTTTGGTTGATGCCTACATCTACAAAACTAAACTATATCATGAACTTGAATTTATACTCCCAAGAGTCATCTGACAAAAAAATGGTTGTTAGATCTCACTTGCCTCCATCTTTTGATATTTGAATTTTCATAAGGATTGGCCTTTTCCTTTTAAAAAATGGTGAAATCGTAAGGTTCAAATTTTCCTTAATTAGACCTCTAATTAGATTGATTCAATGGCTTTGGAACAATAATCAAGGATAGACGAGCATAGAATGGACCTAGGATGGCGTATGTTGATGCAATGTTTTGACTAATGCTCTCATTAATACTCTGACAATTTATTTGATAACCCTAGCATGGTCTCCAATGAAATGAAATGAACATCTTTATTTCACAAAAATGAACAAATTACATAGATGTCAACATATCTATGGGGTGAATCTAAATTAGAAGTCAAGCTTCAGCCAATCAACCACGTGAAAGGGGATAACATCCATCAAAGTACCCATGTGTCCTAACTTGGCTCAAAGGCATCAATAAGGTTATTGAACCTTTGTACCTTCACCAATTGAGCTACAACCATTTTGCATGAATGAGTATCTTTAAATACATCATCTTGGCCATGTATAAATTTAAATGTTGAATTTTAGAAGTTCTAAGTTTCAAATTCATGACTACAATAATGGCATGGATTGAGATCAAACGAGCAAATCTAACCCAAGGTTATGGATTGGAAATCTAAGGATCAAGATCAATCTCTAGGGATTAGTGATGACAAGATCAAGATATGATAACATCATGAGCAAAATTTACTTGAGAATGTACGACTTCCAAATTAGTTTGCATAAAATATGCTCTAGTCAAAGGGAGTCCAACACATAAGGGCATAGGTATATCATTCTCACCCCGACAATTTGACAATTAAAAAAATAATTATAGTTAATGCAAAAATTCATAATAAAAAAGCCCAAGGTCCAAAATGATACCAAACAATCAAGGCATGTCACCCAACTATTGAAAACCAAAAACTAAAGGTTGGACTATTAGGTTCACCTTCACATGTTTAATTAGACTTGCATGCAAATTTGAACCTGTGGTTGTAAATATCAACTCTATCTATAACATTTGTTATCTAAGTGCGTCATGGTTTTACCTAAGATGATGTTTACAAACACCCTTTGGTATTTATTCTCCTTCGTCAAGCCCTAGATTGGCACATTCAACAACAAAGAACAAGGATTGAAGGCAATGAACCACCATGTGATATGCTCATATTATGTCCATGATGCAATATTTAGATAATGTTTTTGTCATTGCAATGGATGTCTACATGTGCCAATAGAGTTCTAGAAAGCTCCCCGAATCATTCAAATGAACCTTCCTAGCATGCAACTTGTAATGAGTTGTGCTTTAGCAAGCTCATAATGACTGCTTAAAAAGAACCTTAGTTAAAATTAAACAATTGTAGGTTCAAATCCGTGCACATATAAACGTAGATCCATTCCTCATGT
The DNA here is from genome assembly GCA_018584345.1 of Thuja plicata. Classification (NCBI taxonomy): domain Eukaryota; kingdom Viridiplantae; phylum Streptophyta; class Pinopsida; order Cupressales; family Cupressaceae; genus Thuja; species Thuja plicata. Next base: position 839,008 of record MU226883.1, on the reverse strand, counting down.
ACAAATTTGATCCAAGGTAGTAAGACTAAATTTGGGCAAATTCAGACTATTACAATATGTTGATATAAGAAAGGTACTAGGATAAAATTCTTAAAATTATTTGCTGCCTTATCTGTGAAAATAAACCGATTAACACACATTTTTGCCATTACAATATACATAATATATATTCATGTTCAGAACTAAAAAAGATTAGCTGCAATAGCCACCATAAGCCCAATTTCAAAGGGCATAGCCACAGTTGTGACTCTTCAAAATTTTAATATCGAAAATAACACGAATTAAATAACCTAAATGCTGTGTCTACTTTTCTCATTTCATATTGGTTGTTAACGTGGAATTCTGGCAGCACCTGTTGTGCTATGTTTTATGTCTTTCTAGTCAGCACCTGTTGTGCTGTATATGTGTTGTCGATGGCCTGAATTTCTGCCTTTGGGCCTTGTTTATGTAAGGGTCCGCCGACTGCTTTATCAATTAAAAACATGGAATTCTGACAACATGAAAGTTTAAATCAAATTTTAATTGATTTTTCATGTTGTCACTGTTGGTTGTGATTGGCTTTATATTTTTTATATTTACAGTCCATTTTGCAGTTTCATCAAAAATCATTTATTGTCACAATCCCCTAAAGATCGCCTGCGTTATCGAAACCTTCCTGAACAATTTTTGTTTGCAACCAGCCTTACTCGTACTTGCAACAAGTAAATTTGCCTGTTAATTAAAGATGGCTGCACCTGATTTTTGAATGGTGTATGATCGCCCAACTGCCCAGATTTACAGTTCAACAAAATTTCACTAAATTTTATAACATTGGAGCTTTTTATCATGTCTTTGTCAATAGATATTTGACCAACTAGACAATCCCTAAACAAAATGGAAATAGAAATCAAGATGCAGTTTAGTTTAGGTTTTGCCGTAGGTTTTCCTTATTCTGCTTTCATGTCACAACCCTAAGGCCTCATATTTATTTTTATCATAAGACATGCTACTCAATGCCTTTGTACCACAATCAACACAGTTCAACTAGTGACAAAGTGACCTTAAATGATAAGTACTCCATTTGATAGTATACATAACAGTTTAGGGTGGTTTCCTACTACTGATTTCATGAATATCCTAAATTTACATATTAAACAGGGTAGGCATGATGCTTCCACAGCCCATGTGATTGATCTAATAGGCTTCTCTAATTAGCAGTGTAAAGTTTTTGTATCAACGTTTTGAATCACTCTAGATCCGTCATCGGGATGGGGACAGATTATAAACCAACTCGTTCATAACTGTTCATTTTAAGAAGATTTTTGTCTCCACATTTGATTAGATATACTAATTTAAATTTCTCGTGTAAATTATGGTTCTTTGTGGACAACCATACATATATTACTCCTCCAGATTCATAACAGCTGAAATGCCTGGTTGACATTGGACAGTAATTACTACTCTTGAGAAATGCAAGGCTTCTTGCAGAATTAAGGATAAAGTTTTTCTTCTTGCAGTCATTCTGAGACAAAAATCAAGTATAAGACTTCCAATATTAGAAACAAATACGTACTGTATGGTCCGATATATTTTTTGTAAAAACTGCTTTCAAGAGATTTCATTAGCTCTATAATCTGGAAGGGGTGAAATAAAAATGCAAGCCAGAGACATCCTGAGTCTGCTTTGGACATAAAAGTATCCTTGCAACTCTCAAAATAACATTTTTACCAAAAGCTGACATGATGACAAGTCAAAAATCAAGTTTTCAAATCTTGATGCAGCCCATAGTCTCATCACTTCCCAGTGCTTTAAAAAAAATCATGTCATTTGATACATAAACATTGTCAGTGACATTTCTCGCAATCTAGCTTTAAATTCATAAAATAACCATTCTATCAATCACTACTTGCACAGAACTAAACCTACAATTTAAAATTGACCCAATTAATTATGGCTTGAAAAACTGCAAAGCATTCAACTCAGGTATAAAGTTACAAATTATAATTACAAAAATTGACAGCTCTTTAAATAAAATGGCGACACTCACGCCATTCCATAACACGAATTGACCAAAGTAGCAAACTAATGCCACTTCAGCATTCTGCAAAACTGATTGAGCTCGTGGCTCATTGCTGCAGCTCTATTGACCATTTACAAAGCTTAAGTTTCAAATGCATGTACAAATGTCACCCCATGTTGGTTGGCTAAAACAACTTTGAATGGCTGCAATTAATAACTCACAATACACTCAAAGATTTAATCATCAGCACTTTGAATCTCACCCTTCATTATGCGGGTACTTTCAACACTGAAGCCTAAAGCAGCTGGATTTACTTTCTTTCCTTTCTTCCCCCTTTTTTTTCCACCCCTTGCTGATGCATCTATGTCATTATCAATAACAAAAATATCTGAATCCCTACCAGATCTGGACTCCAGATTGGACCTTCTACTATGAATGTCAGTAGTATTAGAATCTTGACTCTGCAGATTCTGCACATACATGCTACTTAGAACTTGAACATCACGCTGGGAGAAGGCCATGTCAATAACATCTGCAGGCAAGAGCTCCTTGTATTTCAGCACTTTATCAATAAACTCCCGATCAGGATCAAAGGAGCCCAGGTTCTCAACGAGAAGCATCTCTGCTTCTGACGTAGACTGCTTCAGGCAATATTCCAAAACTTTTGTGTCTGGTAACACATGGTCAAGTATACACCTTTCCAAATGTAGTTGCAAATAACTCCAATAACAATAGACCATTATTCTATAAATTTGTTTACGAATTACAGCATTTTGCATTGGTTAGTACATCTAGAAACTTCAAATAAACCATACAGAGAACCAAAATTTAATCACAAAAGAAAAGGTCAAGAAAACATGGGTTGATATAAAGAATGAACACTTCAAAGAAATCAAACAAAGGATCATAGTTACCAGCCTTGCACCCTAAAATCAACAGAAGTGGCTCATCAAACAAGTTAAATGATATCAAGGTAGATATAAGTTGCCGATTTGGGTGCCAATGCCGATGCGGGTACGAGAATCGGGAGTGCGGATGCCTGAAAATTTTTTGGGGGGTTTTGGATGCGTTTGGGTTTTGAAAATATACAGAATTAAATCATTTGATCGTATGATACTTCATCATTGATCAAGATAAATATTAAATGCCAATTGATAGTTCACAAATATTCAAATTGAAAGAAGGCATATCATATACGTCTGTTCACGATTCCAATGAAAATCAGAAAATCATAAGATTCAATGGTAAATAATGAAAATAGATAAGTTAACAAATAAATAAATAATAATAAATTGGAATATAATTTATTATTATTTATCTATATTATTAACATAATATAAAATAATATAACATATAAATCGCTATAATATGATATAATATAATAATATATTCTTAATACAATAAATTTAATAAAAAATAATAACCATAATAATAATACAGAAAGTAAAATATATTATAAAACATATAATATATTATATACAAACTACATATAAAATAATACTAATTAAATTATATTTATTAATGCTTATTAGATCTCAGGCTAATGGTTCAGCCAACCATAGTTAACTCTCTCCCTGTTGAATTGATAGTCTACTCCCTCGCTCCATCCTGTATTTGTTCAAGAGAAAGAGAGCACCGCCTTAGCCCCAGGTTAGGTGGAGAAGGCCCAACATGCAGAGGAGATTGTTCTCACCCGTGTGGGCATTTATGACACAAGGAGCCACGAACAGCAAAGGCAGAAAAAATAAAAAATCCAAAGAAAGCATGGAAATCAGACTCATGCGCATCCACAGAGCTTCCCCCCACCCTCGCATCAGACTCCGCTTCCGCCTCAGCGCACCTCCGCATCCGGATCGGGGCAGTCAGCAAGTGCATCGGTAACTTACAGGTAGATTAACAGTGCATGCAAACTATTAGAAAATTAAAAGACACGCAAGAAAAAAATGTTAAGACCAAAGTACATTAGCTGCTGCCTGTATTTGCATATTTCAAAGGTTTTACACCCCTTGTAGATAAAACACCCACAACAAATGAGTGATCCAGAGAATCGCCCTTCCTGTAGGGTATTAAGGAGGGCAGCAACACTCCATAAGATTCAGGAGCCCTGAGGCAAATAAACCCTAATAGATGATTTTTCAGCCCATGGTTTTATACCATATGCATTGTAATTTGTAATACATCTTACCAGTTTCTTAGACTGATATGACTATAAATTCTTGCACGTGAATTAGAATTAGCAATAATCTCTTATTTTACTGTGAACAGTAGAGCTAATAACGTGATTAAGTGTCATTTCCCTGTGGTTTTTCCTACAAGGGTATTCCAAAGTAAATCCATTTGTTATACTGTGGGTGTTCCATTATTTCTAGCCGACGCATTCAAGATTTTGTTAGCATTACTTCTACTTGGTAGGTTTATCAGTATTTTCCCCTCATCATAGAGATTTAAGTAGTAGAATTCCTCTAATATTTAACAAAATTAGTAAAAATCTCAAAAAGATACTGTTTTGAATTTTGATTCTTCATTTCCTAAATCAATAACAAAAATCACCAACCCAAAAAAACTATAAGCATAAGAAAAAAGTTTGCAGAAGGCTAAAGCTAAATAGTCTCCATGTTGAATATTTTGTCATTGAAGTCAAGGTTGATGATCAAGGTTGTATAAATTTTGCCAAAAGACACTTGGTGTAATGGTAAAAGTCATGTTGTAGGCACCCAAATGGTGTTGAGTTCAAATCTTCTTCAATTAAAAAAAAGGTTGTATAAATTTTGGAGAATTACTCAAAGTCTAGTTCCCAGTTCGGGTTTGAAGAACCAGTTCACTGGTACGGCAAAATTTTGAAATGAGGTTTAAGTTTGTGTGGGTTCATTAGTACAAAAAGACTAAGTTACCAGTTCGGGTGTAGATGCGGATGCGAGTACGAGAATCCGGTACGCGGATGCATGATTTTTTTTTATTTTTTTTTTTTGGGGGGTTGGGGGGGGGGTTGTTGGGTGCGTTTTTATATGTATTTTTTTACAATATATATATATACAAAAATATATTTTGTAAATAATATATATATTCAAAAAAAATTAATAATTATATATATATATATATATAAATTTTCAATATATAAATATATATATATATAGTAAATAATAATTTTATAAACATCTATCTTAAACATATTTTATATATGTTTATAGAATTTAATTTAATAAAGTTATAATATATTTTAATTTATTTAGTATGACATGTTTTAAATCTAACAATATGTATTAATTAAATATAACATTTTTTATTTATATTAAAATTTTATATATCAATTTTAATATAATTTGATTTATTATTTATAAATTTTATAAAAAAATAGTTATAAACTGTAAAGCTGTAACTATTTCGAATTAAAAAAAACATCCTCCATAATTTAAATAAAAGCAAATCAAAATCCAGTCACGATGCGGGAGGACTGGTCGCGACGCGGCGCAGGACATTGAGACGGAAAAAATTTGCCAGTAAAAAGTTGTCTGCCTTTTCCTTGCCGAGAAATACTGAGGTCATTTGAATCGCCCACGATGATGAATGCATTTGGATATATACTTGAGGGCCCTCGTTGCTTGACTCACCTTTCAGCCATTTTTATCACCGTCTGAATGGTTGTCGTTTGTCTGATTCTTAATAAAATACTCTGAAATATATTATAAAGTGCTTCATGTGCACACCACAAAGCATCCGCACAAGCATCCGGGCCTCAGACCTGCATCGGTAACTTAGCAAAAAGATATAAAGTTATACATATATGCAGCCTAGAAGCATGAATTAAGATTAGTATCATATAAACAACAAAAACACCATAAACTTGAAATCGTAGCATCAGAACCAACATCAAAATATTAAAATACTAATATTGAGTTTAAGTATCATTGTTTCAACTTTCAACAATTGAAACTTTATACTAAGTTTCAATCATCCAACGGATTATCTACATCTTCTTCTTCTTCTTCTTCTTCTTCAATGGCATTAGTTGATTCACAAACAGTGCCAAAGCCAATGGGATCAACTACACTAATAGCTAAGTTGTCGATTCGGGTGCAAATATGGATGCGGATGCAAGAATCGGGTGCGCAGATGCGTGAAATTTTTTGGGGGGGGATGCGGATGCGTTTATATATATATATATATGGTGCCATTCAGGTCTTCACAGTTACGGTTAGTTTCAGAAAGGCACGATACATCCTCACCCATTGCTGCTGAAGCAGAACAATAAAATTTTGTTGAACATACATAGTATTCATCGCTGGAGGATAAACATATTGTTTATCGAATTAAATCTTGTTGGAATATGATTTAATAGTATTCATGGGAGCGACTCAAGTAAAACAACGGTTAGTTTGTTTATCGGGCAAATAATTAAAACAAAGATCTCAAACCAATATTGGAATTCTTCAGCAAGATAATGACGGGATTTGTATTCAACGATATTTGTTTAAACAGAGAACATTGTTATTTTTTGAAAACCGATAAGGAGTTATATAGCCTGGGATGAGCTTCCGGCAGGCACCCACAGGGCATCCGCCTCAGCTCCAACATTTGGCCCTATCCTGGACGCATCGGTATCTTAGACTAATAGTAATAACATTCTCGTTTTCCTAGTCCTCAAATGCTTATTACTTTTTCACTGTACAGTAGCTTGCAACTCCTTTCACCTATTGAATCTACTGCTTAATGTTTAAAATATAATTTATCACTATAGAGAGCTTGCAATCTATGTTACCGGGTTCGTACCCACAAGCCCCGTACTGGGTTCGGGTACACACCTAGTACGGATACGTCTGTGGGTACCTGCTGGGTGCACACAGGGTGTGCGCCCGAGTGCACACACCTGCGCACCCTGTGCGCTCCCAGCGCGGACCCAAGCGCACCGACAGGCCTGCCCAAGGAAAAGTGGCTTTTGATTTGAAAACTTGCGGCATTGTTGTATCATCAGAGGAGACTGAAAAATACATTGTAGTTGTAACTAAATGAGCAAGCTCTAATTTTTGAGGTTAATGTGATAATAGTTCTACAAACAAATCTTTAAGATTTAATTTAGGAACACCTTTTTGTTTATGTTGTAGTCACAAAGTTATGATAGAATTGTGAGTGCTCAGTACTTGGTAGTGCATTTCCTTGAAGCTTACACAGCATAGCAATTGACCTCAATGAACAGGAAATTGATATAAAAAAAAATTGAGTATTGTTTGGATCATAGATTAAAATAGCGCCGATATATCGTTTTCTCGCGAGAAAACACTGGTGGCGAGAAATGACAGGATTTTATCGCCATTTTTCCTGCCAAGATTTTCAACTTATCGCCGCGATAAGTTGGCGATATCTCAGCGATATATCGCCATTTCTCGGCGATAAGTAAAAAACTTCTCTCGCGCGCTATGCCAGTAAATACGCACGCCCAGTCCGCTTTTCTCATTGTCTTATTTCGCTTGTTTTGGCTGCGTTTAGCTTCTTGGGTGGAGGAGAAGGGTTTTGGTGCATCTCCTAAGTGTTTGGCATCGATTTATAGCAATTTGTAGTAGATTAAGAGAGGATTCGAAGCTCTTTCCAAGCAAATCCGGATTCACAAGTAAGTTTCTTGATTTTTTTGTTCTTTTGAGTTAAAATTCATTTTGCCTTCCAATACTTGCATATCTTGCATCTAGCTTATTTCATGATGAAGGAATACCATTTGTAAAGTCTCTAATTCATTTTGGAGTGTAATGACAAAGATCTAACACCATGTTTTTGCAAATTTTTCCAAAAAAAA